>PVJS01024612.1:0-28490 GCA_004027185.1 Glis glis
GGAGGGGAGGAGGAGGAGGAGAAGAAGAAGAAAGAAGAAGAAGGAGGAGGAGGAGGAGGAGGGGGAAGAGGAGAAGGAGGAGGAGGAGGAGGAGGTGGAGGAAGAGGAGGAGGAGGAGGAGCAGCAGCCAGGCTTTGCCACCAGCAGGTCTGATCATGTCCACTGGCCACCACTGACCTTCAGCAGTCACTAACTTCTCTGAGCCTTGGTGTCAGGGATGTGCCGTGTGTAGAGAATCTGCTTCTATGATCATCATGTGAGCGCAATTCTACACAATGTCATTGATCAACTACCTCTCCTACTCCCAATCCTGTCCCCTCGCCAGGCTCATTTCATGTCCTCATCTATAAATTTAGGATTGAAAATTCATAATGTATGACACTCAGAAAGTACTCCGTAATTTTTTATTATCTAAACTTAGAAGCAGTAGGAGGACCATGTAACCAATTTTCTTTGTAGGTTCTTGGAGGAGCCAAAGATGACCATTAGAAAAGAGGCTGGAACACAAGGTTAACTGCCCCTTACCTCCACTCCACCATTAGGAAGTCTAGGAGGTGCCTCAGCCCTGTTAATACCAGACAGCAAACTTGATCTTCCCTAGTCTAGAATGCTGCCACAGCGTCCATGGACAGGGAAGGCTGGAAAGGGGGATGTTAGAAAAGTCTGAGAGGGGCGTAACCATGAAGAATGGGGTGGAGCCTGGCTTCTTGTACATATCGGAGCACTTTCCTGCAGCCGAGAAAGTGGCTGGAAAAGCGATTCAAGCTGAGATCAAAGTAAGCAATGGGATTTTATTTATTTATTTATTTATTTATTTATTTATTTATTGTGGTACCGGGGATTGAACCCAGGGGCGTTCTACCTCCGCGCTACACCCCCGGACCTATTTTTTATACTTTATTTTGAAACCAGGTCTCACGAAGTTGTGGAGGGCCTCACTAAGTAGCTGAGGCTGGCCACAAACCCGGATCCTCCAGTCTCCACCTCCCAATTATTTATTTATTTATTTATTTATTTATTTATTTTGGGTACTGGGGATTGAGCCCAGGGGCATTCTACCTTTGAGCTACACTCCCAGCCCTATGTATTTTTTGAGACAAGGTCTCGCTAAGTTGCTGAAGCTGGCCTGGAACCTGCAATTCTCCTGTTTCAGCATCCCAAGTAGTGGGATTAGAGGTGTGTGCACCAGGCCCTGCTAGGCAATGGGAATTACAAGTCAGTACTCAACACAGTGACTAGCACATAGTGGGACTCCTCGGTTAACACATTTGCACGACTGAACAAAACCAGGGCCCATTGTTTGGATAATTACAGTCATGCATTGCTTAACAATGGGGGCACACTCTAAACAATGCATCGTTAGGCAATTTCCTTGTTGTGTGAACATCATGGAGAGTATTTACACGGACTAAGGTGGCTACGCTGTCACTAGGTGAGATCATCTTATGAACCACTGTGGTAGATGTGGTTCAGTGTTGACCAAAACATCATTATATAATGCAGGCTTGTATTAACAAGTCGGGGTGTCCTGGCCACATTGCATAATGAAAAAATGCACACTGCGTAAAGCAAAACATTCCTTGGGGGGGGGAGTGTAGAATGAGATGAGGATTAATTGATTGGTTTCTGGAAAGATATTCAAAATATTATTAAGAGCTGGGCATGGTGACCCATCCCTGTAATCCCAGTACTTAGGAGGCTGAGACAGGAGGATAAAAGGTTCGAGGCCAGCCTCAGCAACTCAAAGAGGCCCTGTTTCAAAATTGAAAAATAAATAAAAAGGCTAGGGTAGCTGTTTAAAAATATAAATAAATAAATAAATAATTAAATAAATAGGCTGGGGTAGCTCAGAGATAGAATGCCCCTGAGTTCAATCCGTAGTATCAAATCTATATAAATAAATATATATAGATATATATATATACACACACATATGTATACATATATATATATAATGTGTGTTATGGGATTTGAGGGTATTTCCACTTTTATTTATACTTCACAGACTTGTAAAAAAATAATTCTTTACAATTTTAATAAAATAAATGATACCAGTACTTGGGAGGCTGAGACCAGAGGATCCGGGTTCGCGGCCAGCCTCAGCTACTTAGTGAGGCCTCCGCAACTCAGTGAGACCCTGTTTCAAAATAAAGAATAAAAAATAAGGCTGGGGGTGTACTGCAAAAAAAAAATCCCCAATACCGCAAAAATTAAAATAAATGATACAATAAATTTATTACTTATTTTATTTAAATGATTTTTTTGGTACTGGGGCTTGAACCCAGGGGCATTCTACCTCTGAGCTACACCCTCACCCACCCCTTTTAAAAAAATTATTTTTAGCTGGGTGTGGTGGTGTACACCTGTAATCCTAGTACATGGGAGGCTGAGACAGGAGGATCACAGGTTCGAGGACAGCCTCAGCAAGTAGTGAGACTCTCATCAGCTTGGCGAGACCCTGTTTCAAAAGAAAAAAAAATAGAGCTGGGGGTGTAGCTCAGAAGTAGAATGCCCCAGGGCTCAATACCCAGTACCACAAAAAATTTATTTATTTTGAAACAGAGTCTCCCTAAGTTGCTGAGCCTGGCCTTGAACCTGCGATCCTCCTGTCTCTACCTCCCAAATACTGGGATTACAGGCAAAGGCCCCCATGGCCAGATTTAAATATTTTGTTTTAAAGGACTCAGAGACACTGTAGAAAAAGTGGATCAGAGATGAGGCCAGGAAGCAAGCAAGGTGGAGGAGAGGAAGGTAAGAAGAAAACCTGGAGGAGAGGCACTGGGCCATGGCAGAGGGTGGCGTGCCTTGGGAGTCGCCACCAGAAGAACCCCGCTGATTTCCCTGCCTCTGGATCTCCTTGCACAATGGAGGGGGGACGGAGGGTAAGGGCGGGGAGCTCTTCAGTGGTGACCAAAACAGAGGCACAGAAGGAGAAAACAAGAAGTCGGGGACCCAGGCTCCCAGGCACCACTTGGAGGGAAGGCAGCCTTGGGAAGGACTCTCCCCGGTGTCCCTCGTCCCTCCCCTTGTCCTCACTCTCACTGCAGCTACTGACACACACACACATGCATCCAAGCTGTGCGTGTGTGAGTGTGCCAGGGTGGGAGTGGGGTCTCAGTTACACTGTCCTGGAGCAGAAAGGTCAACCAAGTAACTATAATTATTGCAGGAAACTTCACTCCTGCCAGCAGACCTGAAATCACAGCTCTCCTGCCTGGCTCCCTCCCACAGACAGTAATAGTGTCTTTTTTTTTTCTTTTTTTTAGTATTGGCACTGGGGATTGAACCCAGGGGCATTCTACCTGTGAGCTACACCCCAGCCCTTTTCATTTTTTAATTTTGAAACAGGGTCCTCCTAAATTGCTGAGCATCTCTCTAGGTTGCTGAGGCAGGCCTGGAACCTGTGATCCTCCTGTCTCAGCCTCCCAAGTACTGGAATTACAGGCATGTGCCACTGTGCCCAGCTGACCCGAGGTCTTCTACAAGGAACCGTGGCTGCTTGCTGATGGTGTGGCAACTGAAGAGCTGCCACAGCTGGATCTGCTGTCCTTGGCCCACCTGCTCAGCTCATCCAGAGCTGCTGCCAGTCCCCCTCCCCCATCCTAGGAACCAACATAACCTCCCCCCTTTTTTTTGGTACTGGGGATTGAACCCAGGGGCATTCTACCTCCAAGCTATACCCCCAGCCCTTTCTGTTTTATTTGGAAACAGGTTCTCTCTAGGTTGATGAGTCTCACTACATTGTGTAGGCTGTCCTGCAATCCTCCTGTCTCAGCTTCCCAAGTACTGGGATTACAAGCATGTGCCACCATGCCCAGTTTCCAACATAATCTCTTTTGACCTCCAAAGCCTTAAAGTGTCAGAACCCAACCACCCCATTATACAGATGAGAGCACCAAGGCCCAGAGAACACAGGGACCTGGAGAAAGTCTCCATGGGTCAGTGAATGGTAGAAATCTGGTTCCCTTGCAAGTTGGCTTCCTGACACCCCCAGTAACTTCTGCTCCAGGACAGCTCCTGGAGCATCCCCTGAAGAGTCCCTCTGTTTCCTAAACCTGCCTGGGGAGGGGAGGCAGGAGCTGGAGATTTCCTGTCTGGGCTGGGAGTGAAAGGACTGAAAGAGGGAATGGAGAAGGAGCAGCCAGCAGCCACAAAAGGCTTCAAAGGGGCCGGGCCTGTGCCAAACTGGCTCTGCACAGTGCAGCTAAGCCTGGGCCAGGGCGCCCGGCCCCGCCCCCACCCTGTGGCCAAGGCCATTCATTCTCTCCCTCCCTCCCTCCCAGAAGCAGTAGGAGGCCAGAGCATGGGACACCGGCTTCCCTGCAACCCTGGGCATGCCACCCAAGGCGTGAGCTCTGGGAACGTGTCTGCCTCCTGCCACAGCCACAACCGCAGCAGGCAGCGAGCAAAGTGGACCAACTCTGACCTGCCTTGCAGCCTGCAGCGGGATTTGGACTCCCCGAGGCTCCACGGGTTTCAGAGCTGGAAAGAAATGTGGATCGTGGATGGGCAAACTGAGGCCCAAAGAAGGGCCAGAGAGGGACAAAGGCAGAACTCAGGGTCCACTTGGGTGGTGGTCTTTCCTTGGTAGATCCCTGACTGATGTCAGAGGCCACTTACGGCTGGGAAGTGTCCACTTGCCAGGGAAGAGACAGGAGAGACAGAGGAGGGAAGGACAAGAGCTCAGGGTCCTTGCTGGCATGAGTGGCATCTTGAGAGAGGGAGACAGCAATTATGCACTCTGGGGAGATTCTAGCCAAAGGTTAAGCCCATGGCTGGGGTCTGTGTGGCTAAGACCTGTGCTCACTTCTAGGTCTCTAGGTCTGTGCTTGCCCGGACGGACAGTTCTTGTGCCCTGGGATCTGTGAACCCCAGGGTGGGTGCACCCTAGGGTCTCTGTGGGTCTCTGTGCCCCTAGGGATTCTTTTCAGGGCACCTCCCATCAGGCATCTGGAGCTCCTGGGTGCGCGCGCCCCAGGGGAGCTGTCCCCGTGGGGCCATCCGTGCGTTCCAGCTTAGTGCTCCCGAGCTCTGTGCCCGTTACTGGGCACTGGGCACCCGGGTTCCTTCCGGGCTGCCCAGAGACGCAACTGACCTTGGCGGGCATCAGAATGATGAGTGGCAGCAGCAGGAACGGGGTGACGAACAAGATCAAGAAGGACTTGAACTTGGAGACATAGCTCAGCACCGAGGCCATCGCGCGGAAGACTGGCGGGAGAGACGAATGAGCAGCAGCCAGAGGCTTCCCGGGCTTAAGAAGGGGCCGCAGCCCCACGGGTTGGGGGCGGCGACAACTCCGCCCCCCACGGCGGGGCCTCCCCGAGGCCCTGGGGCGGGGCCACCCCTCGGGGTCTGGCCCCCCACTCCGCCACCCCGCGGCGGCGGGAGGCGTGTGCGGACTCCAGGGCCCGGCCCGGCGCGCTGGGGGCGGCCTGGACCCCGCGCTCCCCGGCTCCCCAAGCCTTGCGTGCGCAGCGCTGGGGGCGCGCCCCGGGCACCGGCGGGCGGGGTGCGTCATTGTGCCAGCTTGGGCGCGCGGACCCCGTCCCCAACCGCACCTGCTGCTTCCTGCGCTGGGAGGGGGCCCCAGAGCCAAGTCTCCACCGGCCTCGGGGTCCCCCAGTTCTGTCTTCCCGGTCTCTCTCCTTTTCATCTTACTACGTCCTCCCGACAGCCCCGATCCCAGAGAGGTCTCTCGCAGAGGCGGCGACGGCGCCCCGCGCCCTCTGCACCGCGGACGCCCCCTTTCCCGGGGCTCCTCGGCTTCCCCGCCGCCTTGGCTCTCCTCTAGATACGACATCCCTCGCCCACCCAGCGCACCCCGAGTGCTCTCCCGAGACCTCAGAGGAGGCGAGGTCTCCGTCCCCGTAGTCTGGAGGTCTTTCGCCCTCCAGCGGACAAGGGCCGCCCGCGGACTCCCCGCCCCGCACCGCCGGAGCCCCTGCAGGGGCCGCTCCGAGTCCGTAGCAGCCGCTGCCTGCGCCTACCGGGTTGCTAGGGCCTTTTTTTTTTTTTTTTTTTTTTTTTTTTTTTTTTGCGGTACCGGGGATTGAACGCAGGGGCGTTCTACCTCCGCGCTACACCCCCGGCCCTATTTTTTATTCTTTATTATTATTATTATTATTATTATTATTTGCGGTACCGGGGATTGAACGCAGGGGCGTTCTACCTCCGCGCTACACCCCCGGCCCTATTTTTTATCCTTTATTTTGAAACCGGGTCTCACGAAGTTGCGGAGGGCCTCACTAGGTAGCTGAGGCTGGCCGCGAACAGGGATCCTCCGATCTCCGCCTCCCAAGTACTGGGATTACAAGCGTGCGCCACCGCGCCCGGCTGCTAGGGCCTTTTTTATGGAGGGAAATGCGGGTCTAGAGAAGAAGGGGCATAGGCGAGGCTGCGCTGAGAGAGTCGTTCGTTCATTCATTCGGCAACCACCATTCATTCAGCCCGCCGGCCAACAAGGCCAACAAGGGCACCTGCTGTCTGCTAAGCCCTGCTCAGGGTACTGGGGGCATGAGGATGCAAAGACACTGCCACCTCTTCTTTTCTGCCTTCTATTCTGCCTGCTTGTTCTCATCTTGTAGCTTCCTTCGGGGCAGTCGTAGCCATGCACACGATGTAACCACAGCTTGCTGCTTAGTGATTACGTGTCACTTGCCTGAGTCTCAGATTTCCATACAGCTGGCCCTCGGGGCCCATCAAAATCTTATGCTGCCGCTGCCACAGTTAAGCCTAGGATGGTTGTGTCTGTACTGGACATGTATAGACTTTCTTGTCATTACCCCCTAAACAATACAATATAACGACTATTTGCATAGCATTGGCATTGCATTGGGTATTATAAGTAATGTAGAAATGAATTTAAATATAAGGGGGATGTGCATAGGTTATATGCAAATACTGTGCCTTATATAAGGGACTTGAGCATCCACGGATTTTGGTATTCTTGGGGTCCTGGAACCAATCTCCCCACCCCTCCCTAACACCACAGGGACAATTGTATTTCCAAACTTTCACAGCCTGTATGTGTCCCGGGCCCTAAAATTCAACACATCTTGAATCAAGTTTGTGACACTTTCCCTGTGACCTGCGCCCAAGGACACACATTTCCCCCCAAACTCTCCTGCAACTGCCTTTCTTACATCCTCCCTTTTATAATTCACATATTACCCTGGGTTTCCCTTCTCCTTCTTCCCCACAGGGCACTCAGCACAATTTGTACCCATGCGTTTACTGGTGTTTTTATTTAATGGCAGTTTTATTCATCTGCCTGTGTCCAGCCAGCACCTTTCACGGTGCCTGATCCAGGGTGTGCACTCAGAACTTTTTCTCTGAGACGTATAAATGAGTACAACTAAACTATTGCAGTACACATTTGAAACAGTGCAACTGTTTCAAATGCATATGCTCTCCAGTTAGACTCCCGAGATCCATAGGCCCTGCCTCATCCAGGCTGTGTGCCTGAGGCAGGTTGTCCTCTCTGATTTCATTGTCTCATAAATGGAAAGAATAGCACCAAATTTGATTTCAAGTGATTGCTTTGAAGATATGAGTTAATGCTAAGAGTGCTTTACACAGTGCTTTGGCATAGAATCAACAATCAAGTATTTGCTGTTGTAATTACATGCAACATACACTGGGCGGCAGAAGCCTTGGAAGAAGGTCCTCCAAGCCTGCCTGAGGCCATGGGGGAAGGTCCTCCAAGCCTGCCTGAGGCCATGGGGGAAGGCAGCACAGAGGAGGTAAAAGTTGAGCTGAGGCTTCAAGGCTAAGTAATAATTTACCAGGCAGCAGTGAAGGCAAGTCAATATCACCAGTGAAACCAGGCGTGATGGCATACACCTGTAATCCCAGTACTTGGGAGGCTGAGACAGGAGGATCACAGGTTCAAGGCCAGCTTCAGCAACTTAGCAAGGCCCTCAGCAACCTAGCAAGACCCTGTTTCAAAAAGTAAAAGGGGGGTTGGGGGCATAGCTCAGAGGTAGAACGTCTCTGGGTTCGATCCTCAGTAACACACACACACACACACCACCACCACCACCACCACCATCATCACCACCACCACCATCATCACCACCAGTGAAAATATTAAGACTGTTGAGAAGAACCCCAAGATAGTTCAGGAAACTAACGTGCCACAATAATAAAAAGAAGCTAAATAAATGGAGAGATTATACCAAGTTCATGGATAGGAAGACCAAACATTGTAAAAACAAATTCAACTCATTCTAATTAAAATCCCAACAGGATTATTTGAGAAGCCAAAGATTCAAGCAGAATATAGTCAAGATACTTCTGGAAAAGGGTGGTAACAGAATTGCTATCAGGCCAAGAATGACAAAGCTGGTAACTGATGTAACCATTAACACTGGTATAGAGAAACAGAAGAGTAAAACAGAACCTAGAAATAGACTCATGAGTATATGTAAATGATAATATAAGAAAGTACACAGATTATCCAATGTCTACTGTCAACTGCTGGATCAACTGGTTTTTATCAATATAGACATTTTTCTCTCACTAAATATGCTAAATATATGTAGGAAAAGTTTGATCATGATTTCTAATTAAGTTATCTTTGATTTTATTCATGAATTTTATTTAATCCCCCAAAATTAAATATGATAGTTAAATTTATGTATGCACCTTTATTATTTGGGGGGAGGGAGTAATAGGAATTGAACCCAGGAGCATTCTACCTCTGAGCTACACCCCCAACCCTTTTTATTTATTTTTTATACTTTTATTGGTGCATTATAGCTTTGTAGTCTCATATCACAATGTAGTTCATAGTGATAGTGACATGCATGCACACAACACTTGGTGAGTTCCCCCGGCTCCCTCCCCACTCCCCCCTTCCCCATACATGATATTGAGATTGGCATTGGTATTCTCACATATGTACGTAATGTCAATGGAAGTGTTTCCTTCAGTAATTCTCCCTCTCCCTCCCCTTCCCTAGACCACCTTCCTTGCTCCACTGGGGTTCCTCCTCCATTGTCTAAAGTCCCTCTTGTATCCCGATTACTCCCAAGTTTCTGCATAGAAGAAAAAACATATGACCTTTCATTTTCTGTGACTGGCTAATCTTACTTAACATAATGTTCTCCATGTCCATCCATTTTCCTGCACATGGCATAATTTTGTTCTTCTTTATTGCTGAGTAGAATTCCATTGTGTGTATATCCCATAATTTGCAATCCATCCATCTGTTGATGGATACCTGGGTTGGTTCCATAATTTGGCTATTATGAATTGTGCTGCTATAAACATGGATATGCATGTATTACTACAATATTATGATTTCAGTCCCTTTGGAAAGATACCCAGGAGGGGTATAGCTGAATCACATGGTGGATCCATTCCCAGTTTTCTGAGGAATCTCCACACTGATCTCCATAATGGCTGCACTAATTTGCAATCCCACCAACAGTGTTGAAGAGTTCCTATTTCCCCACATCCTCACCAGTGTTTTTTGTTGTTTGACTTCTTGATGATTGCCCTTTTTATTTTTTAATTTTGAAACAGGGTCTCACTAAGTTGCTGAGTGTCTTGCTACATTGCTGAGGCTGACCTCAAACCTGCGATTCTCCTGTCTCAGCCTCCCAAATACTGGGATTGCAGGCGTGCGCCACCACGCCTGGCATATGCACCTTTACTTACCAAAGGAATGCTCTGCCTTCTGTTATACTGCCACTTCACAAATAACTTAAAAACTTTTAGCCACATGTTACATTGCAGTATCACATGTGAAATAATTTTAAGAGCATATTAATTTATATCTTGTATTGATAACTTATCATAAAATTAATAAATCATACTGTATCTTTATAATTGTATCTTGATGTAGTATGGCTATTTTTTTTTTTTTTTGCGGTACCGGGGATTGAACCCAGAGGCGTTCTACCTCCGCGCTACACCCCCGGCCCTATTTTTTATACTTTATTTTGAAACCGGGTCTCACGAGGTTGCAGAGGGCCTCACTAAGTAGAGAGAGAGAGAGAGAGAGAGAAAGAGCTGAGGCTGGCCGCGAACCCGGATCCTCCGGTCTCTGCCTCCCAAAGTACTGGGATTACAAGCGTGCACCACCATGCCCGGCCTGTAGTATGGCTATTTTTAGTCACTATGTTGCTGAGGGCCTCACTAAGTTGCTGAGGATGGCTACGAACCTGCAATCTTCTTGTCTCAGCCTCCCAAATACTGGGATTAAAAGCATGTGCCACCTCGCCTGGCTATTTTTCAGGCTTTTAAATATTGCTTAAAATATGAATCCAAGCATTAGAACGTATTTCTTGAGCCGGGTGTGGTGGCACATGCCTGTAATCCCAGTACTTGGGAGGCTGAGACAGGAGGATCACAGGTTCGAGGATAGCTTCAACAACTTAGCAAGACCCTGTTTCAAAATGAAAAGCTGGGGGTGTAGCTCAGAGGTAGAATGCACCCTGGATTCAGTCTCCAGTACTGAAAAAAAAAAAAAGAAAGAAAGAAAAAAATTTCTTGAACTCAAAAATTAATTATTCCCTAACTGAAAATATGCTACTGATGTGCATAAAGTTATCTGGGGGATACTGAGTTACATTGTTATATAGCAAATAATTGTGCAATGCAACTTTCACCCCCACCTGAATCATTTAATATCATTTTAATCATAAAACTAAATAAAAGTCTACTTCTTGGTACAAGAGTTTTAAAATGTGTTTCATCAATTTGACTTCAGTTTCAATTTTCAGTTGTTTCTTTCTGGTCAGAATTAATTGTCATTGCATGCAATTTAAATTTTTGAAGGAAGAGAAGGAAAGGGAGGGGAGATGAGGGGAGAGGAGGGAGGTAAAAGAGAGAGGAAAGAAAGAAAGAGAGAGGAATGAAGGAAGGAGGGAAGGAAAAGGAAGAGAGAGAGGGAAAGGAAGGGAGAGAGGGAGAGAGGGAAGGAGGGAGTGAGGGAGGAGAGGAGGCAAGGGAGGGAGGGAGGGAGGGAGGGAGGGAGGAAGGAAGGAAGGAAGGAAGGAAGGAAGGAAGGAAGGAAGGAAGGAAAAGGCAGTTTCACAGAGCCACATGTTCAAGTCTCCAAGAACACCCATGGACAGGTCATTGCAAACACTGTTGGTACAGTTTTTCCAAAGACCTATGGAGGCATCTACAGCATTGGAAACCACCCAGATCTGAAACTAGAAGAAAACAGAAGTGTGATTCAAAGCAGACCCTCTGCTGAAGATAAAGAAAATAAATCAACTTGCCTCAGGACCAACACTGAATCAAGACCCCGCTAGGTAGCCATAAGTATGACTAAGCAGACCATCTCTTGGTGAAAATAAGACCCAGTTAAAGCTGGCTGAAGTCACAAAGGCTCCAAGAGATAAGAGAGAGAATGCATGACCTGAAAAAAAAAAAAAAAGATAACCTAGCCGTTGTGGGCTTCATATCCCTCATGGCTTGAAATTTTAAAAAATGGCTGGGTATGGTGGCACACACCTGGAATCCCAGTGCTGGGGAAGCTGAGCAGGAGGATCGCAGATTCGATGCCAGCCTCAGCAATTTAGTGAGATCCTGTTTCAAAATAAAATAGAATAAAAAGGCTGGGGGCAGAGGAGATTAAAGATGGTGGGAGAGAGGGAGACAGTGTGTTTCAGGCACTCGGAGACTCGGAACTCAACCAGCGGGAAGACTGCTTCTTGACCAGGAAAGAAAAGCAGCCAAAACTCAACAAAACAATGACAGTTGAAATACAACAGAATAGGAGGCAGCAGAGAGAGCAGAGGGACGGTAAAGGGCTCCATGCATCTCACCGCGGTCAGGCCACGCTGGCACCGCGGCTCCCAGAGACCTCCAGCAAAGAAGCAGCAGATTCTTGTGAAGCCAGCGACTACAGGCCATCATCAAAAGCAGTCAACTCTGGACCATGATGAAGCTCAAGTCGAACCCGCGAGAGCAAGGAGGAGAGACAATGATGATGTAGCCCTGCCCAGGAGCAGCCCAGCACTGAGGACACAGGCAGGCGAGCCGTGGCCCTGCCCAGGAGCATCCCAGCACTGAGAATATGGGCAGGTGAACCATGGCCCCACCCAGGAGCAGCCCAGCACTGAAGACATGGGTGGGTGAGCCACGGCCCCGCCCAGCAGTAGCCCAGCACTGAGGACAAGGGTGGGTGAGCACAGCCCTGCCCCAGCATCCCAACACTGAGGACACGGGCAGGTGAGCCATGGCCCCTCCCCAGAGCATCACAGCACTATGAATATGGGCGGGTGAGCCACGGCCCCACCCAGGAGCAGCCCAGCACTGAGGACACAGGCAGGCGAGCCACAGCCCCGCCCCGAGCATCCCAGCACTGAGAACATGGGCGGGTGAGCCACGGCCCCACCCAGGAGGGACTCCAGACAAAGACAGAGAAAACCTCAGATGAGTAAAGAAGGCGACCAACCAAGGGAGATGGGAGGGGAGAAGAGGGAAACACCCTAATGCACAGGATGTACATACACAAATATATCAAAGTCGACTACTATGCTGAGCAGGAGATGGAGGGAGGGGGGAGGGAATGGAGGTGGGAATTGGGGGAGGGCTAATTGACTGATGTGTGCATGCATACTTCTACCACCCTGAAACCCATCAAGATGTATAATTACAATGCACCAATAAAAAAATTTTTGAAAATGCACCAGTATAAGGATGAATGTCTAATAAGTAGAATCAGGATAGTTGAAGAAAATAGAATGAGAATTCTCTGGGATACCATAAGATGACAGATGTGATTTCTTTGTTTTCTTTCTTTTTTTTTTTTTTGGCAGTACTGGGGATTGAACCCAGGGGCATTCTACCTCTGAGCTACACCCCCAGTCCTATTTTTTTATTCTTTATTTTGAAACAGGGTCTCACTAAGTTGCGGAGGGCCTCACTAAGTACTGGAATTACAAGCGTGAGCCACCACACCCGGCAACAGATGTGATTTCTAGAAAGGCAGACTCCGGAAGATACAAATAGAGTAAGTTTTTCAGCCCCACAAAAGTCAAGTACAACCAAGTCAGAGTTTCAAGAAAGCACTGAGGCTCTGCTGATTCCTCTGTGCCATCTCACCAGCAAAGTCATGGATTTATAAAACATCTATTCAGCATAGCTCTCGGTTTGCAAAACTGTCAGCCTCTACCCATTCATTTTTTTATGAGAAAAGCTGAGAATATTAACAGTGTTAAGAAAGCTTACCATTTTCACAAGGTCATCAAAATCAACTTTGGAAATTGTGTACAAATTAGCATTGTTCAGTGCAAGGACTAAGAAATCATAGATTACTCTTAAAAATATTCATAGCCAAGGCACTGTTGATAGATAAGTAGATATTGGATGCCAAGTTCATTTCTTCAATTAAATCTATGTCCTAGCCAGACACCACTGCACTCCAAGAGGGAATGAATGGATAGAAGACATTGCTCACCAAATTTTGTTAAAAATTGCCAGATGTTAAGCCAGGCATGGTGGCTCATGCTTGTAATCCTAGTACTTGGGAGGCTGAGACGGGAGGATCCGGGTTTGCGGCCAGCCTCAACTACTTAGTGAGGCCCTCTGCAACTTAGTGAAACCCTGTTTCAAAATAAGAATAAAAAATAGGACTGGGGGTCTAGCTCGGAGGTAAAATGTCCCTGGGTTCAATCCTCAGTACCACAAAAAAAAAAAAAATTGCAGACGTGGTGGTGCATGCATGCCTGTAATCCCAGCACTTGGGAGACTGAGAGAGGAGGATCGCAGGTTCGCAGCCAGCCTTAGCAACTTAGTGAGACCCTGTTTCAGGAAAAAAAAAAAGGGCTGGGGGTATAGCTCAGAGGTAGAACACCCCTGGCTCCAATCCCCAGTACCAAATTTTGTTGTTGTTGTTGTTAAAAATTGTAGTATATATGCACACCTATTAGAATGGCTAAAATAGAAAATATTGACAATACCAAGTACTGACAAGAATGTGTAGCATCTTGATATCTAATAAATTGCTAGTGGGAATGTAAAATAGTACAAACACCCTGAAAAGCAGCTCAACGTGTTTCTTAGGAAGTTTCTTAGGAAGTTTCTTAGGAAGTTCTCAACACGTTTCTTAGGCGTTCATTTGCCATGTGATCCAGCCACTGTACTCCTGTGTATTTATCTTAGAGAAATGAAGTCTTACATTCCCACAAAAACTTATATGTGAATGTTCACAGCAGTTTTATTTATAAACCAAAGTAGAAACAGCCCACATGTACTTAATGGATGAGTAGATAAACAGACTACAATATATCCATACAGTGGACTACTTCTCAGCAGTACTAAAAGAACGTGCTTGCATAGAGCTCAAGGGCATTATGCTGAATGAAAAGAGCCAATCTCAAAAGGTTGCATACCTTATTATTCAATCTATAGAATGTTCTGCAAGTGACCAAATTAGAGGAAGAGAGAATAAACCCATGTTGCTAGGAGTGAAATTTGGGGAAGGATATAACCTAGAGTCTTTTTTTTTTTTTTTTTTTTTTGGTGGAGGTACTGGGCATTCTACCTCTGTGTTATACCCTCAGGCCCATTTTATTTTTTGTTTTGAATCAGGGCCTCAATAAGTTGCTGAGGCTGGCCTCGAACCTTCAACCCTCCTTTCTCTGCCTCCAAAGTACTGGGATTACAGGCATGCAACACCTCACCCAGCTACATATAATGTTTTTGTAAAAGACAACTAGAATGAGACTCTGTAGTAACCAGTTAGTATTGAAACCTGATTGTGGTGATGGTCGTCCAAACCTATACATGTGATAGAATTTCATGTAATTATAAGCATGCACACACACACCAATTATACATTAAAAATCATTAAATCTAAATAAGATTTCTACTTGAATTGGTAGTTATACCAACATCGCCTTCTGGTTTTATTTTATTTTACTTTTAAATTAAGTTTATTTTTAACTAATAACATAAAAGCTGTACAAACCAGGCACAGTGGGGTACACGTGTAATCCCTGTACTTGGGATGCTGAGACAGGAAGATCACAGGTTCGAGACCAACATCACCAACTTAGCGAGACCTCAGCAACCTAGGGAGACCCTGTTTCAAAATAAAAAATAAAAAGGGCTAGGAGTATAGCTCAGAGGTAGAATGCCCCTTGGTTCAATCCCCAGTATGGGAAAAAAAAATTGTACATTTTTTTTGCGGCACTGGGGATTGAACCCAGAGGCATTCTACTTCCAAGCTACACCCCCAGCCCTATTTTTTATTCTTTGTTTTGAAACTGTTGTGGAGGGCCTCACTAAGTAGCTGAGATTTGCTGTGAACCTGTGATCCTCCTGTCTCAGCCTCCCAAGTACTGGGATTACAAGCGTGCGCCACCATACCTGGCTAAAAGCTGTACATATTTCTGAGGTACCATGATATATTTTCACACATGTACATTGTGTAATATTTAAATCAGGTTAAGCATATCTAATCTAAGTTTGGGTCTTACTTCAACTCAATAGGGATATAAAGAAAAAAGCCCTACTAAAAGTAGTAATTATTTTCTTCTTTTTTTCTTTCAGAACTGGGGATTGGACCCAGAGACATCTACCTCCAAGCTACACCATCAGCCTTATTTTTTATTTTTAACTTTGAAACAGGGTCTCACTAAGTTGCGGAGGGCCTCATTAAGTAACTGAGGTTGGCCGCGAACCCGGATCCTCCTGTCTCAGCTTCCCAAGTACTGGGATTACAAGCCTGAGCCACCACGCCCAGCTCCAATTAGGTTTTATAGAGGATGCTTTCTATAAACCGAGTGAACTAAACTTATAGCGGCCAGATTTTGACAAAATTTTATTTATCTATTTATTTATTTGTTTGTTTATTCATTTACTGTGCTGGGGGTTGAACCCAGGGGCATTCTACCTCCGAGCTACACCCCCAGCCCTATTTTTTATTCTTTATTTTGAAACAGGGTCTCACTAAGTTGCGGAGGGCCTCACTAAGTAGCTGAGGCTGGCAGTGAACCCGGATCCTCCTGTCTCAGCCTCCCAAGTACTGGGATTACATGCGTGCGCCACCACGCCCGGCTTCTTGTAGCTTTTTGAAATATACAGTACATTGTTGATATATATAGTCAGCCCACTGGGTAGTGGCACACCAGAACTTGTGACTTCTAACTATAACTTCGTTCCCATTGATTAGCTTTTCCCCATTCTTCCCTCAGCTTTCTATTTAAATGATATTGTTTATAATAATCAGACAAAACACTTATTGCAACTATTAGTTTGAACCATATAAGCCTGTCAATATTTAGCCATTTCCAGCCTACAAATAAGGAAGTTTATATGGTCCAAACTAATATTTAAACTTATAAAAATTTTTAGATGTCATTTTTAAAATATAGAAAAGGGTACATAGTTTTTCTAAAATTATCTTTGGGCATATATGAACAAAGACGACCAAAGACCACTCACGACCCTAGGAAAAATCTTCTCTCACACGAGAAGACATATAAAAGAAAGTTCATGATAATAGTGTTTGCAAAAGCAAAAAAAAATTTTTTTGAAATATCCAATAACAGAAAGATGAATAAATAAAGTGGGGAATTTTATGCCAAATTTTATATCACAGTAATAATAAAAGAATTAAAGATATACACATAAATATGGATGAAGCTTATAAATATTTGGCGAGAGCTTTTAATACATGGTAAAAAAGCAAGTTACAAAACAATACAGTGTGATACTGGTTTTAAAGTTTAAATCATGCAGCATAATGCTATATTTTGCTTACAGATACAAACAGAACTAGTCAGAGTACAAAGAATATAGACACCACATTTAGTTTTAACCAGGTGGGGAGGAGCATGTGATTAGAGAGGGGGGCTTCAGTAGACTGAAATGTTTTATTATTTTTAACTGGGTATGGATACAGAGTTGTTTTATCATATGATCATTTATCCTTTTTTGATATATTTTAAAATATTGAACAATAAATCCAACATTTTAAGAGGGGCCCACAAACATTTTACACTGGAAAAGCATCAATGAGGCTCAAGGTATAAAATAAAAAGAAAAATATCTCAGACAAAATAAGAATAGCTAATGCCTCACTGCAAATGTAGTTCCCACCAAAACCATTTCTTTTTGGGAAGTAGGGAGTGTGGTTAATGAGAGAGAGTGAGAGAGAGAGAGAGAGAGAGAGAGAGAGAGAGAGAGAAAGAGAGAGAGAGAGAGAGAGAGAGAGAGAGAGAGAGAAAGAGAGAGAAATGCAAACCTAGGGGTGAAAAAGCTGTACTGTGTGTTTTTAAGTTAAGCAAGTTTCTTCTAATCACTGTGTATATAAATGACGTCTGAATTAAAATGTGAACTTTGATCCCTTTCCCAAATTGACACTAAATCCAAAGTTTTGTACAGCTGAAGAGTAATAGTGGCCTCGATTGGCAAATCCAAACCCACAGATTTCTTTGGGGTGAGTAAAGTTTCAAAATTTTCCCTTTACTCTAATTATTTAATTCCTTTCTTGCTGAATGGCATGTGATTCTCTTCCTTTGCCCTTTTTTTATTCCAGATACATCCATCAATAGGAAAGATGACAGTATTTGCATGGGGGAGAACTTCCATCAGCAAAATGTGTGTATTTTTGTGGCACATTGCCCTCCATTGTTAAAGATACCATATAAAGTTCTCACCTCTGAATTAAAGTAGATAATTTTTTTTACAAAGAAAGTTATTAAAACCCCAAACAAGACATCTATATTGAGGATGGAAGGATGGGATTGGTGTAAGATATTTAAGAGAAAGACTCTCTAATTATGGAACCAACCTAGGTGTCCATCAACAGATGAATGGATTACAAAATTATGGAAAATACACACAATGGAATTCTACTCAGCAATAAAGAAGAACAAAATAACATCATTTGCAAGAAAATGGAAGGACCTGGAGAACATTATGTTAAGTGAGATAAGCCAATCACAAAAAGAGAAGGGTCATAAGTTTTCATTAATATGCACAACCTAGGGAGGGGTGGGGACACAAAAGGGACTCCAGGCGATAGTTGGAGAACCCTCAGTGGAGCAAGGGAAGTGGTCTAAGGGAAGGGGAAGGGCAAGAAAGAAGTGTATCAATGGAATAACTATCATAAACAATGTGCACATATGAGAATATACCAATGTCATTCTCGGTACTCCATATTTAGGGGACACTAAGATGTGTGCATGTATGTTAATATCATATTGATATTCATTGTGATGTGAGACTACAATGCACCAATAAAAGCACATTTTTTTAAAAAAAAGACTCTCTAGAGCAAATATCCCCTTTTCATTGGAAGATCCTCAACAATGTATAAAATATTCATAACGTCCCTGATCTCAGCAAAACTCTCTCTCCCTTACAGTCCCATCCCTCACCAATTAAAGCCCTGTTTTTCTCATGGCCTTGGTAACAAAACTCCTAGAAGAATTGTCTATACTGTTTCCACCTCCCATTCCTTTCTCTCTTGAACCCTTTTCAGTCAGGACTTTATCCCTGTAAGTCTATCTGGACTGTCTGTCAAGGTCACCATGACCTCTGTGTTGCTGGGTTTTGTGTTTGGTACTGGGGATTGAACCCAGGGGTATTCTACCTCCAAGCTACACCCCCAGCCCTTTTTATTTTTTATTTTGAAAAAGGGTCATGCTAAATTGCTGAGGATCTGGCTAAGCTGCTGAGGCTGTCCTTGAACCTCTGATCCTCCTGTCTCAGCCTCCCAACTACTCAGACTACAGGCCTGTGCCACTGTGCCCAGCTAAAGTCACTTAAAATTTTAATAATTTTTTGGCATTCTTTGGGATTATCTAAGTATACAATCATATATCTGCAGATTATAATAGTTTATATTTCCTTTCTATTGTAGCTCAGTACTATGGTCTGAATGTCTGTGTCCCTCCCAAGTTCCTATGTTGGAATCTAATACCCAGTGTGATGGCATTCAAGAGGTTGGGCTTCTGGAAAGTGATCAGGTCATGAAGGCGACTAGTGAATGAGATTAGTGCCCTTAGAGAGGCCCCAGACAGCTAGCTTCCTTGCCCCTTCCACAATGGGAGGACACAGCGAGAAGGTGCCATCTTAAAGCAGAGAATGAGCCCTCGCCAATCACAGAATCAGCTGGTACCTTGATCTTGCACTCCCCAGTTCAGAACTGTGAGCAATAAATTTCTGTTGCTCAGCATGGCATGGTGGCGCACACTTGTAACCCCAGTACTTGGAAGGCTGAGACTGGAGGATCGCAGGTTCACGGCCAGCCTCAGCTACTTAGTGAGACCCTCTGCAACTTCATGAGACTCTGTTTCAAAATAATGAATAAAAAATAGGGCTGGGGGTGTAGTTCAGAGGTAGAATACCCCTGGGCTCAATCCCCAGTACTACACACACCAAAAAAAAAATTCTGTTGCTCATAAATTACCCAGTGTAGCCGGGAGTGGTGGCTCACACTTGTAATCCCAGTACTTGGGAGGCTGAGACCGGAGGATCCGGTTCGCGGCCAGCCTCAGCTACTTCGGGAGGCCCTCCGCAACTTAGTGAGACCCTGTTTCAAAATAAAGAATAAAAAATTGGGCTGGGGGTGCAGCCCGGAAGTAGAATGCCTCTGGGTTCAATCCCCGGTACCGCCAAAAAAATAAAATAAATAAAATAAAATAAATTACCCAGTGTAATGAATGGAACTGGAGCACATCCTGCTAAGTGAGATCAGCTAGACTCAGAAAATCAAGGGTTGCATGTTTTCTTTCATATGTAGAAGCTAGAGAGAAAAAAAGAAAGAAAGAAAAAGGACCTTATGCAAATAGGAGAGAGAACAGTAAAGAACAGGAAAAGGCCAGGTGTGGTGTCACATGCTTGTAATCCCGGTACTTGGGAGGCGGAGACCGCAGGATCTGGGTTCGCGGTCAGCCTCAGCTACTTAGTGAGGCCTCCACAACTTAGTGAGATCCTGTTTCAAAAATAAAAAGAACAAATAATAGGACTGGGGGTGTAGCGCGGAGGTAGAACGCCCCTGGGTTCAATCCCCGGTACCGCAAAAAAAAAAAAAAAAAGAAAAAAAAAGAACCGGAAGGGGATGACGGGAAGGAGAAGGGGAAGGAAAAGGGAGGCACACGGGAGGAAACAGACCAAATTATGCTATGTGTGTATATTAATGTACCACTGTGAATCTCACTCACTATTCTGTGTAATACTAATGCACCAGCTGGGCATGGTGGTACACACCTGTAATTCCGTTACTTGGGAGGCTGAGACAGGAAGATCGCAGGTTCAAAACCAGCATGAGCAACTTAATGAGACTCTGAGTAACCTAATGAATCCCTGTTTCAAAACAAAAAAAGAAAAAGGGCTAGGGGTATAACTTGGAGTTAGAATGCCCCTGGGTTCAATTCCCATTAACACGCACAGAGAGAGAGAGAGAGAGAGAGAGAGAGAGAGAGAGAGAGAGAGAATATTAATTAATGCACTAATACAATTTTTTAAAAATTTAAATGAAAACAAATTACCCAGCGTAAGGTATTTTTGTTATAGCAGCCCAAATGGACTAAGACGCTCAGTCACCTAGAAAATAGAGCCTAAGGAGACAGTAAACTACTTTAATAGAGATACTATCCCAGAGAAGCAGCAACGAGGGAAAAAAAGAGAACAAACATAAGGGAGTAAGAACATTTCCAAGCTGGCTGCAAATTTGTCATAAACACAGTGCAGAGCTCAGGCCACAGGCGTCTTCAGAAAGACAGTGGAAAATCATCTCCAAATATCTCTTGAAGAAGGGAAAATAGTGTATTCACCCATGCCCAACCCCTGTTGGTCAAAGTCTACCTGTAGCAACAGACCCTCCAGCCGCCTCCAGAGCAAGCCATTGCCTGTGGAGTGAGTCAACACCGCCCCCAACGCCCTCACCGGCACCTGCAGGCTTTCAGGCCCTGCCAGGTGGGTCAGCGTATGTGGTAGGTACCTAAAGAGCCCCACCGCACCGCATCTCTCACCAGTGGTAACAGAGAAGCCTCAGGTCAAAAAGCAAGAGGCATTTGAATCTGCAAGTGACATCAAAGAGCAGAAGCTGCTGTTATCATGAACTGAATTTAAGTCATGTAGGACTAAAGAAGAGTTACAAACCAAAGATACAATAATACTGGCTTTTTAAAAATTTGTTTGTGATACTGAGGATTGAACCCAGGGGCATTCTACTTTTGAGCTACACCCCCAGCCCTATTTTATTTTAATTTTGAAACAGGATCTCGCTAGGTTGATGAGAGTCTCACTACTACTTGCTGAGGCTGTCCTCGAACCTGTGATTCTCCTGTCTCGGCCTCCCAAGTACCAGGATTATAGGTGTGCGCCACCATGTCTGGCTAAGAAAAACAATTTTCAACCAAGAATTCTATATTTAGCAAAAATGAAGGAAAGATTGAGATATTCCTGTATATAAATTATGGATCTCTTCTAGTTTATTATATTGAGAGTTCTCAGATGTATATATTCATGTCTTTTATCAAATTTGGGAAGGTGTTGGCCATTTCTTCAAATAAGCTTTCTGATCCTTCCTCTCTATCCTCTTCTTCTGAGACTCCCATTTTGCTGTGTTGGTATACTTGATGGTATCCCATGGGACTCTTAGACTATGTTCATTTTTCTTCATTTGTTTTTCTTTCTTTTCCTCGAGGTGGATATTTTCAGTTGACCTATCCTCAAAATCACTCATTCTTTCTCCTGTCTGCTGTAATCAGTTTTTACTTTCCAGCTCCAAAATTTCTATTTGGTTCTTTTTAGTACTTTCTATAACTTTGTTGAGTCTCTGTTTGTTGAGACATCATTCTCCCAGCTCCTTTAGTTCTTTGTCCATGATTTCCTTTAGCTTTTTGAGAATATTTAAGACAGTTGATTTTAAAGTCTTTGGCTAGTAATGCCAATGTCTGTGCTTCCTCAGGGAATGTGATGGTTACTTTGTATCATCTTGGATAGTCTATGGTGCCAGTTATTTGGTAAAACATATCTAGATGTTCTGTACAGGTACTTTCTAGATGTTATAAACATTTAAATAAGTAGGCTCTGAATAAAGCACATTACCCTCCATAATGTAGGTTGGCCTTATTCAATTAGCCAAAGGCATTGGGAAGATAAAGACTCAGGTTTTCCAAAGAAAGCATTCTGTGCCCAAACTGTCTTCAGATTCAAGACTGCAGTGTCGCCCCCTGCTGGAATTTCTAGGCTGTCAGCCTGCCCTAAAGGTTTCAAATTTGGGCGCTTCTACAATCACATGAACCAATTCTTTAAACTAACTGTCTCTCTCTCATTGTGTGTGTGTGTGTGTGTGTGTGTGTGTTGTATTGTTTCCTATTTTACCTTTTCATTTGTCTTTCTACTTTATTTTTAGGAAATTTTTTCAGCTTTATCTATTGAATTATTTTCATTTCAATTACTATGCTTTTAATTTCTAAGAGTGACTTTTTGCTCTTTAAATAGTCTTTTTGCCGGGCATGGTGGCACATGCTTGTAATCCCAGTACTTGGGAGGCTGAGACCAAAGGATGCGGGTTCTCGGCCAGCCTCAGCTACTTAGTGAGGCCCTCTGCAACTTAGTGAGACCCTGTTTCAAAATAAAAGATAAAAAGAATAGGGCTGGGGGTGTAGCTCAGAGGTAGAATGCCCCTGGGCTCAATCCCCAGTACTGCAAAAATAATCTTTTTATAGCATTCTCTTCTTATTTCAGAAAATATCATTTTCTAAAATCTTTGGTTTTTGTTTTTTGTTTGTTTGTTTTTTGTTTTTTGCAGTACTGGGGATTGAACCCAGGGGCATCCTACTTCTGAACTACATCCCAGCCCTATTTTTTATTCTTTATTTTGAAACAGATTCTCACTAAGTTGCAGAGGGCCTCACTAAGTAGCTGAGCTGTCCTCGAACCTACAATCCTCCTGTCTCAGCCTCCCAAGTACTGGGATTACAAGCGTGCGCCACCATGCCCAGCTAAAATCTTGATGCCTATATTAATGACAGTTCTTTTGAAGATTTTTCATATGGGATTTTTTTTTTTTTTGCAGTACCGGGGGTTGAACCCAGGGGCATTCTACCTCCGGGCTACACCCCCAGCCGTATTTTTTATTCTTTATTTTGAAACAGGGTCTCACTAAGTTGCAGAGGGCCTTACTAAGTAGCTGAGGCTGGCCGCGAACCCGGATCCTCCTGTCTCATCCTCCCAAGTACTGGGATTACAAGCGTGGGCCACCACACCCAGTTTGGGATTGTTTTTAATAACAAAAGAAATGGGAAAACCTAAATTGCAATTCACAGGAGAATGGGTTAACAACGTGGTGCATAGTTATACAATTGAATATCTTACAGCAATTAAGAGCTGTATGTTTGAATGTGGATAAATCTCAAAAACATAAAGCTGAGAGGAAAAAAGGTAAGCTGTCCAGAGGTGTATACATTTTAACTCTATTTACAAAGGTTTGAACTACATCCAAAACAAATAATATATTGCTTATGGGTCCACACATATATAATAAACATTTTTCAACCATGCAAGGGAATAATAAACTAAAAATTCAGGACAGAATTGGAGAACACAAGAATCTTTTTTCTAGTATATTATTTCTTTTTTTTTTTTTTTTTTTTTTTTTGCGGTACCGGGGATTGAACGCAGGGGCGTTCTACCTCTGCGCTACACCCCCGGCCCTAGTTTTTATACTTTATTTTGAAACCGGGTCTCACGAGGTTGCGGAGGGCCTCACTAGGTAGAGAGAGAGAGACAGACAGACAGAGAGAGAGAGAGAGAGAGAGAGCGAGCGCTGAGGCTGGCGGCCAACCCGGATCCTCCGGTCTCCGCCTCCCAAAGTACTGGGATTACAAGCGTGCGCCACCACGCCCGGCTCTAGTATATTATTTCTAAAGCTGAGTAATGGGTAAACAGATACCCATTGTATTTCTTTGCTTTTAATATTTTAAATGTTTCATAATAATAGTTTTACTTATATGAAATAAGTGAGGGGACTTGCTCAGAAATAAAGCTAACATTTATAGGAAGATCAAATTTTATTTAAAATAGAAAGAGAACAGGAACGTGTGAAAGGTCTATCCTTAGACAAGTTACAATAAAAATGCAAGAATAGTGGAGGCAATATCACCAAAGACCCCGCTGTCGTTTATAAGATGTAAGTAAGTAATCTATTTTTACTTAATTTTAATCATAAAGGGACCATGAGCCAGGCATGGTGGCGCACGCTTGTAATCCCAGTACTTGGGAGGCTGAGACCGGAGGATCCGGGTTCGCGGCCAGCCTCAGCTACTTAGTGAGGCCCTCCGCAACTTAGAGAGACCCCGTTTCAAAATAAACTATAAAAAAATAGGGCCGGGGGTGTAGCTCAGAGGTAGAATGCCCCTGGGTTCAATTCCCGGTACCGCAAAAAAAAAAAAAAAAAAAAGAAAGAAAGGACCGCGACCTGTATGCAATTGTACAAAAAAGCAATCAAGAAGAAATTGCAACAGAAAGGAAATTATGTAAGCAGAAGGTAATATTTCCTAGCATGCTAAAATGACTTCCCGTATTATAATTCAAAAAAAAAGTGGCTATTAGGACTAATTTGGAAATTGATAAATGCAGTATTTTTCATCTCTCCTGGGAATGGAACAGATGTCCCTGGAAGGATAGGTGGAGGAAAGAGGGAGATAGAGAGGTAGGGCTTTGGATTGTATATAAATTTGAGTGTTCTCAACCATGTGCCCTAGAATTTCTTGATTGCTCTGAACACCTGGTATTTCTTCCTGCCAACCAGGCCCCCGTTGAGGTAAAACAGGCCAGTGTGGCCTGGTTTGCCCTGCCCTCCTTGCTCTTCACATGCAAGTGTCCCTACAGTGACGGATGGCAGAGCTCGTTCTCCTAGTGACATTTCCCTTCCGGCTGGTGATGGTAGTCATTGTGACAGCCTGCTCTCTCTCCACTCTCCCCGCCCCCTGTACCACTTGAAAGGACCAAGATGAACCCAAGAAGGATCTAGAATGAGGTGTTCAACAGCACTAAGCACATTATTTCAACAACAACAAATGAATCATCCTCCCCACTCCACCTCTTCCCACTCATTCCCCAGAGCAAACACTTGAGCAACAGCACTGCCAGCATTTCTTCCAGTATTTACCTCCACATTTCTAAATAAAGCAAATGACTATTTCATGAGTTCTCAATCCTAGAAACTATTTGTCAACTTTGTCCATGCATTTCTCATTTCTTTCCCCATATCTTCTCAATATTGTAATCAATATTCTGGTTAATTGATATCTAATTATTAGGACAATGAGATGTTGAGCCAAGTACTAAAATTAAGTTTCCCTTCTTTTATAGCTTTTTATTTTTCTTAGAGTTAGTGTTTGTTTTCCATTTGCTTAATTTTTAAAAGTACCTAATGCTTATTCTAACTCTTCTTGCATTCTCAGTCTCTCATTATAATTTTCCACATGGCAAAACATATAAAATATTGTTTTCCCATTCTCCTCTTCCTCCTCCTTCTCCTTCTCCTTCCTCTTCCTCTTCCTCTTCCTCTTCTTTCTTCTTCTTCTTCTTCTTCTTCTTCTTCTTCTTCTTCTTCTGCTTGGGAATGAAGATTGAACCCAGGGACACTCTACCACTGAGCTACATCCCCACCCCCCCTTTTCAGTTTTATTTTGAGGCAGGGTCTCACTATGTTGCCAAGGCTAGCCTTGAACTTGAGATACTCCTGCCTCAGCCTCCTGAGTCTCTAGGATCCATTTCCCTTTATAATTAAAATTAAATGACTCCTTGAACCCTCCATTCTGCTATAATCTGAATCATTCACTCACTAGACCCACTTGCACAGCTGTCACCTGTGACTTCTCTTTGCCGTCATCCTAAAAATTTCCTTTGTCTCTGTTGTTGGATTCCCTAATTCCTGGGCCCTATGTTATACTCTTTCTTGGTTTATGTCCTTATCTTAATGGAATATATCCTGCAATAGCTTTCAGAAGGAGAGTTTATGAATGTGAATAGCCTGATTGATAGTTTGGGTAGGTATAAAATTCCAGGTGGAGAATCATGTTCTGTTACTCGGCTTTCTGTTACTGTGACAAAATACCCAAGATAATCAAATTACAAGAAGGAAAGATTTACTTTGGCTCACAGTTTCAGAGAGTTCAGTCCATGGTCAGTTGGCTCTGTTGCTTTTGGGCCTGGAGTAAGGCAGAACATTATGATGGGGAGTGCATGATGAAGCAAAGCTGCTCATCTCATGGAGAGAGAGAAGAGAAGAGAAGAGAAGAGGAGAGGAGAGGAGAGGAGAGGAGAGGAGAGGAGAGGAGAGGAGAAGAGAAGAGAAGAGAAGAGAAGAGAAGAGAGAAGAGAAGAGAAGAGAAGAGAAGAGAAGAGAAGAGAAGAGAAGAGAAGAAAGAGGGAGAGAGATAGGCCATGGTCTTGATATCCCCATATTCCTTTCAAGGATAGACCACCAATGACTTTATCTCTTTCCACTGGACCCCACCCCCTAAAGGTTCTACCACCTCCCAGTAGTGCCATCAGCTGGGGACTAAGCCTTCAATACATGAGCCCTTGGGGGACATTTGAGATCCAAACCATAACATACATAACACATGTTCACTTGATTTTTATTATTTATTATTTACTTATTTATTCAGTTCCTGGGCTGGAACCCAAGGCCTCATACATACTAGGCATGACTTCAATTCCCAAGGCATTCATTACTCTGCTTTCTCCTAATGCCCCTGTGACTATTGATAAGTGCTGATCCCTTATGTGTGACCTGATATCTTTCTCTGGAAGTTTTATGACTCTTTTTAAAAATCATTGGATTTCTGGAATTAATGCCTTGATGTTGGTCTTTTTTTTTCATTCATTGTGCTGAGCACTGTGTGAGTTCTTTCAATCTGTAGTTCTTTTAGTTTTGAGAAATTTTCTTGAGTCATTTTTGTATTTTTTTGCAATCCAGTTTTTTTTCTAAAACTTCTGTGGATTAAATATTGGACTTCCCAAGCCGATATTATAATTTTCCTTTCTCTTTTATTAACATTTCTTTGACTTCTTGTTCTGGAAGATTTCCTCAACTTTATTTTCTATCACTTCCACTGAATTTTTTTATCTCAGTGATTTTGTGTGTGTGTGTGTGTGTGTGTGTGTGTGTGTGAGAGAGAGAGAGAGAGAGAGACAGAGACAGAGACAGACAGAGAGACAGAGAGAGACAGAGAGAGACAGAGAGACTGAGGATTGAACCCAGGGGAATTCTACCTCCAAGCTACATTCCTAGCCTTTTTTAGAAATTTTTTGTTTTGAAAGAGGGTCTCACTAGGTTGCTGAAAGTCTTGCTACATTGCTGAGGCTGTCTTCGAACCTGTGATCCTCCTGTCTCAGTCTCCCAAGTACTGGGATTACAGGCATGCACCACCTCTGCAGGCTTTCTTCTCCTCTCTTATTTGTATTTGTGGGTCCACACCATCTTTTTATCTTATTTCTTTCATTTTAATATGATTTGAGGTGCATACAGTGTTAAATGTCTATGATACCAAATCAGAAATCCAAGCTATCGCCGGGCGTGGTGGCGCACGCTTGTAATCCCAGTACTTTGGGAGGCGGAGACCGGAGGATCCGGGTTCAAGGCCAGCCTCAGCTCTCTCTCTCTCTGTCTCTTTCTCTCTCTCTCTCTCTCTCTGTCTCTCTCTCTCTCCCTGTCTCTCTCTCTCTCTCTCTCTCTCTCTCTACTTAGTGAGGCCCTCCGCAACTTCATGACACCCGGTCTCAAAATAAAGTATAAAAAAAAATAGGGCCGGGGGTGTAGCGCGGAGGTAGAACGCCCCTGGGTTCAATCCCCGGTACCGCAAAAAAAAAAAAAAAGAAATCCAAGCTATCCATCTCATTTCCATCTTTTACAGGGTTCTTAAAATGTTTGCAGTGGAGGGTTCTGTCTTTAATCTGATCCCATCTGATTTCCATCTTTCAACATCTGCTGCACCAGTTGCTCCCCCGTTTTTTTTAAGAACAGTTATGGATTGTTTAAATCATGAACATTCAAAGCAGGAAGTGGAGGTTATAGTATGTGCACGGCCCACCATGTTGAAATAAAGATCCTCTATCTGTTCTGTGTTCTTTCTATTGACTCTTTATCCTCAGCATGAAAATTTGCTCAAGTCTCTGCCATATTTAAAACTCCTGTTCAATGTGGCACCACAGCCCCACTAATAACCATACTACCTTTCTCCTACTCTTCAAAGTCAAACTGCTCATAAGAAATGTCCTCAAGGGTTTCTCATCTCCAAGTCATAACTCAGTACAGTCATACTGACATTTCATAAACAATAACTATAAATTCTGGGAGGGAACCAAGATGGCGGGATAGCGAGAAGCAGTGTCCCGCCAGGGCTCCGAGTAGGAGCTCAGCAGGCGGGAAGACTGCTTCTTTATAAGAAAACAAGGGCAGCTAAAACTCAACAAAACAATGGGAGACAAAATACAGCGACACGCGAGGCAGTGGAGAGAGCGGAGGGCGGCAGGGAATTCAAAGCGTTTCACCT
>PVJS01024613.1:0-28521 GCA_004027185.1 Glis glis
GGCCCTATTTTTTTATACTTTATTTTGAAACCAGGTCTCACAAAGTTGCAGAGGACCTCACTAAGTAGAGAGAGAGAGAGACAGGGAGAGAGAGAGAGAGAGAGAGAGAGCAAGCTGAGGCTGACCTCGAACCCGGATCCTCCGGTCTCTGCCTCCCAAAGTACTGGGATTACAAGCATGCGCCACCACGCCCGGCTTGCTTTGTTATTTTAAGTAAGAAATCTAACATGTCTAACTTTCAATTGTGAGATAAGGTTGAAGGTATCCCCTGAAATTGTTGTATATTATGTAAATATATGCTTGGCAAGATCGCAAGCACAAAGGTATGTGCTCAGTAAATGGAAGCTATCATTATTCATTCACTCAGCATATAGCTGATAAGTACCATCTTATGAGTTTATGTCAAGAGAGATGGAACAATTTGTTGTTATTTGAAAGAAATCTTGGTGCTAACCACAACAGAAACAGGTACATAGGAAAAGTTTGAGAGAGGTTTTGCTCTGGGGAATGTGGAAAGCAGCTGGAGAAACTCATGCTAATGCATACAGTGCAGGATGAGTCCAGCCTCAGGGTGGGGAGAAGAGGGCTGGTTCAGATGGAATAATGAATCAAGTGGTGGTCATGCATTGCTAGGACTTCTGCACTTACAGCAAGACACCAGGGGCCTTGCCAGCTCCATCTCAATGTGCGTCACCCAGTTCTTTTGAATTTCCACCAATGACCAAAGCAAAAATTCCTTTAAATGCAGGAATCTGAGTTCCATTTAGTTCTGCTTCCCCAAGACAAACTCTCAGACTCATTCTTTGTGGCCGCATGAAAATACATGAAGTAAATTCTGAGGTTCTAAGTGGTTCCAGAACTATCCAGGATTGCCCAGAGTCACTGTGGCTTCTACTTGTCAATGACCATGCCAGCAAAGGGGAGCTACATGGCTATGTACAGTTGTTTTTCCTCATGGCTAGCTGAGCTGGGGATGAGGAAGGAGCGCATCCCTGAGAGCCAGCACCAGGTGCATGCCACGTGCATTTTGTAGTTTGGTCCTCACAACAAACCTGAGAGTTGAGCCTTTGTCCACTGGTGGTAGATTAAGTTAAAAGGCTTAATAATTTTCTATGGGTCACACAGTCAGTAAGAAGCGGAGATAGGACTTGTATATATTTCTTCTTTCATGTATAAAGCAGGAGTACCTCTCCTCCCTTTTTTCATTCCAGTGTAATCTATGCACATGTAAAATAATTATTCTTCCTGTAGGAAGTGTCAATCCTCCCAGCAAAGAAGAAAAGCCCACGGCATATGTTACCGACACATGTTTTTGCTAGTCTTGTCTCTGTTCTGCCTGCTGTGGCAATCAGCTTTCGCAAATATTGTCACTTACCAAATACAAAAAGCATGTGCATGCCCAGCCAATAGCCTGGGATAAACACAACCAGGCTTTCTGACTTGGAACATCCACCCAGAACAGGGGCTTTGTTTCAAAAGAACAAAACCAGCCTTGTATCATCAACATGGTTGGTGGGGGAGAGAGAGGGGACAGTTAGGGTAGAGGAAAGACATGGCCCAACACAAGGAACAGCTTCAGGGTCTGCCACCTGCATATGAGGAAAAATTTATAGGATTTGAGAGTGGGTCTGTTCTATCCAGCCAAGCTAAAGATGGGCAGGGCTCAAAAACACTGCTGGAAAAGTTGGTGTCTGGCCAAATGGCTGAGTAGCCAGTTGGGGTCTGAGAAGCACATGCACAGAAGGGCTTTGAGCTCTGCCTCTTGGCAGCATGCCCACCCATCAGGTTCTTCCAGAGGGAGGCCTTGGCAATGGGTGCTCCTAAGCCCAGAAGTACTTGACAGGTAGGCTTGCTGCCGAGAGACCCCCACCCCATCAGGTGCCAGACTGTACTGTGGCTACGCCAGCTCCAAGCACTACCACGAGACAAAGGAGGGGAGGCTGGCACCTGTAATGGGAGCCTGTCATCTCATGGCAGGGCATTTGTCTTGTGTCTCCTGGCCTGGAAAGAGTGTCACAAGGAAGCACTGTCCCCAGTGGGCAGACAGTGGCAAGAATTGGTTGGGATCAGAGACCATGGCTCTGATGCACTCCAGCCTGCCTCTAGTCCAGCACTTGCCAGAGGCCAGCCTCAAAGCATGGTTACATAATAAATAAGGAAGAGGTGGTGGGAATCTGTGGTGCCTGGACAAAGGAAAGGAACAATCTCATTTAAAGATGGGTTCTCAAAAAAAAAAAAAAAGATGGAGCCTCAAGAGAACTCTGAACTAAGCTCAGCGCCCTGAGGACCTCTGGAATACCCATGAAGGCACCAGGGATTCCCATAAGGACATCCCAACCTTCTGGGAGAAAGAGTAGAGAGGACTTTTGGAGGTGACAGCCAGATTCTACAGTTCCTAGAACTAAGGTTCCTGAAGAAAGAATGGAAACCACAGTTGCTTGACCCTTGAGAAGTGAGCCCAGGGAGCCCCCTAGTAGAAGTGAGAGGACCCTGGACTTCCTTCCGAGTCCTGGGCCTCCTGGGGAGGAGCATGCCTAATTGCCTTTCAGTAATGGGGATATAGGCTAAGCCTCAGCAGAAGGGCCTTGGAGGCCTAACGGGCTGCAATCACAAGGGAGGAAGCCCACCACTTCTGCAGTAGGAGAAATAGGATAGTGTGGGCAGGATCCTGAGCCAACGCAGACCTGAGGGTTGGGCACACTTCACACTGGGAGGCAGGGCTGGCTCAGGGCTGAGGATGCACCTCCCATCCCATCCCTTTTGCTGGGTCCCAGGAGGCCAGGGTGTCTAGAGGGAGGAATAGTCTGGGATTGGGTCCCCACTGGGTTCTTGGGAGAGTTGCAGATTTTCTCTCATCTAGTGAACTAGGGATACAAATTATACAATGATCCCAAAGACCATAAAAGAAAACTGATGTGGAGCTATAAAGCTATAAAGCTGCGAAGAAATGCAAATGGTTATTTTTTTAACAGAATTAGAATTCTTCAGATCATCCTATTTTATTTATGTGTTTGCTTTCTTATATACAGACCTAATGCTGCCATGCATACAACTATTACTCACTAAGTTTCTGTAACACTCGGTGAAGCAAAAATGACCACCACCACTCATATTTGCTCATTGTCGGGTGGGGGGCACACGGCTTAATAGGCTTCATCCCAGGGTGCTGTGATTTATCTGCTACATAGCTGTCAACCTCTCACTAGAGATCCCTGAGGGCAGGAGCCATCTTCTCCATCTTTGCCTGACCAGTTCCCCGCACAGTATCTGGCACAGAGTTATTAGTGCTCAATATATTTTTGTTGAATTCAATAAAACTTAACCGATTTAACTGCTTTTAAGATTTCTATGTGGGGGTTACTCACTCATGCATTGGGCAAAAATTTGTTGTGAACCTACTATGTGCATAGTTCCTGTGCCAGACACTGACTATGAGATGCTCACAGCCTCGTGGGAAGGCAGACATTATAAAACCATCACACTAATAAGCATACAGAGGCCGGGCATGGTGGCACATGCTTGTAATCCCAGTACTTTGAGAGGCGGAGACCGGGTTCGCGGCCAGCCTCAGCTCTCTCTCTCTCTCTCTCTCTCTCTCTCAGTGAGGCCCTCTGCAACCTCGTGAGACCCGGTTTCAAAATAAAGTATAAAAAATAGGGCTGGGGGTGTAGCGCAGAGGTAGAACGCCCCTGGGTTCAATCCCTGGTTCCGAAAAAAAAAATAAGCATACAGTTGCAAAAGAAGCATAGATTTCTCTGAGAGCATTTACAAAGCAACTGATTTCCAAGACGGGAAGGCTTGTTGAGATACCCGCTGGTTGTCCAAGGTAGTGGCCATTCACTTTACTTCTTTATTTTGGGCTATTCATCTTCAGTGTATTGGGTCCAAAAGTATGTGTGTGGGGGGACCATAAAGGTGCCGTACAGATGGAACATGTTACTAGGTGAGTAACACATAGGTCCCAGGGCTCAGGCAGCATGGTATAGCACTGAAGTCCCCGAGGAAGTGGCACTTAGACTGAAATTTGAAGAGACAGTGAAGGTTAGTATGTCTAAGACAGAAGGGGGCACTTATATGTTGTTACTGTGTACTACACACTGGCTTTACATGTATACTCATTTCATTTCCAGCACCCTGGAAGGGAACTATTTTTATTATGCCTAATTATAAGAGAGAGAAAAGCAAGGTGTGACTGGTTAAATAACTTGTCCAAGGTCACAGAACCAATGAGTGATGTGGTTCAATCCTGATAAACTGGCTCCAGTGTCATGCCCCTCCCCACCTTATTAAAAAAAACAGCTTGTGCAAAGGTCCTGTGCCTTAGTAGGCAACTAAGAACAGGTCAACTCATGCCCAAGCTGACCAAACTCCTAGCTGCTATCATATCAAAAGTCTTTTCCAACGTAGTCTTTTCCAACCTTTCTGAAGAATTCTGGTGAGCATGATGTCTTCCATCTTGTTCCATCTGTACAGCACCTTTATGGTCCCCACACACACATACTTTTGGACCCAATACGCTGAAGATGAATGGCCTAAAATAAAGAAGTAAAGCGAATGACCACTACATGGAGCACCTGGGGAGTATCTCAACAAACAAAGAGGTTCGCTGCCATCCATCCCCCATACCATCCAGTCACTTCTGGATTAAGAGAGAAAAGAGAAAGGAAGGAACAGGCTGATCCAGCAGTTTCTCTGTGGCATCTGGTGACTGTAACTCACAGAGTAAGGAAGTAGTTAGGGGGACAGTGTCCAACCTTCCGCCAGAATGGCAACACCAGGGGTTTGTTCCAGGGGCATTAAAGTTGGTTGTCAACAGAAATGCAAATTGAGCCCATCTTTGTCTTGAAGCCATATGTCCTCTGGGACAGAAACATTTTCCTGCTGAGAACACTGCCCAGGGTTTACTTGGTTACAGCTTGAGAGCACACTGTATGGTAATCAAGGGGGCGGCAGGAAAAGGAAAATACACCCAGAGTTACAACTGGGCCTCGACAGCCTTCAGAAGAGGGAAAAGAGTTCGCCAGCTGACAAGCTGCCTATCGCCTGCCGCTTTGCAGTGGAGTGACCTCTGTTTCACACTGGCCCCACTCACTGCCCTCATTCCCAGACAATCTCACTTGCTGTTGGCTCTCACTTACTGCCTTTCAATTTTTTAAGCAAAGTTTTCCTCTACCCTTAAAACAGTTTCTTCACAGTAAATGTCCAAGGTATTGCTTCTTTCTGTCTACTTGCTCATAAAACCTAGGACTCTTTTTTTTTTAATTCCTCTTTCCAGTGTCCATAGAAGACCAGGTAGGGAGCCCTTATTTCTTGTAAAACTGCTGTTTTCTCTCCCTGATTACACAGCTCTCCTTGTTGAGATACCTGCCGGTTGTCCCATGTAGTGGCCATTCACTTTACTTCTTTATTTTGGGCTATTCATCTTCAGTGTGTTGGGTCCAAAAGTATGTGTGTGGGGGGGACCATAAAGGTGCCGTACAGATGGAACATGTTACTAGGTGAGTAACACATAGGTCCCAGGGCTCAGGCAGCATGGTCTAGCACTGAAGAACACAGGGTTGGAGCCTAGTTACCTGAACTCAAACCCTACTTCTGCCCATTTCTAGCTGTGCTGATGGTTTGCTGAATTGTACTGAACTTTAGAACTAAGTGAACAAGGGAGGGAGGGAGGATCCAATGAGCTAAAGCTTATAAAGCTCTTTGCATAGTACCTGGATAAAGTTAAAATCAGGTTAGATGTTAGCTACTGTCACTATTGGGATAAGGGGACACAATATATTTATTTGATGCTGGAAGGTATAAAACAATCACCAAACTAGTCATTGAATCGAATGGATGTTAGATATTGAAAGACAACGTCATTTGACATTATTGAAGAAATGACTCTACAAAAAAGATCCCGCGTCACTCCTCAGGTCAGATCATTAGAAATATAAAATGTATTTTGTATGTTTTTCTGTAATGGATCCTAAAAATGAGGATTATCACCCCTTTCCTTCTTATACAAAGAAAGATTGAACTGGAGTGCAAATTGAGAATGGAGCGACTTAGAAATTTTGTGATCATTTTAATATTTCCATTTAAAAATTCATTCAACTAAACATAATTAAAATGACATCCAAAAGAAATATTTAAGCTTTATCAGTTCCGAATAATTAGCACTACCAAACTCACTAGCATGTACAGAAAAGGAGAAGGGGTTTAACGGGTTAGGTGTGGAGGGAAACCCACTAACAAATGCCTATATGAATGTATTACATTGAATCTAACTACGATGTATAATTACATTGCACCAATAAAATTCTAAACAAAAAGATAAGGGATAAAAAGCAGTTACAACTGTCTTAATCAGTTTGGCCCATTATAATAAAACACTATAAATGGGGTGGCTTATAAATCATAGAAACTTATTTCTCACAGTTCCAGAGCTGTCAAGTCCCAGGTCAAGAGAGGCCTCTGGTGAGGACGCACTTCCTCATAGACAGCCGTGGGGCCCCATCCTCATGACCCAGCCATCTCCCAAAGGCCCCATCTTCTAACACCATCACCTTGGGATGTGGGATTTCAACATTCAGAGCATATCAGGAACCAAGATTAAAGTGTATAAGCATGTTAGTAATAGGTAGATGATAGTAGTGGTAGACAGATATAGTAGATAGATTAATTTTTAGGTTAAAGTAGATGATATGGGAAGCAAACATAGGCAAGGGCAGGATTATGGAGCATATGCCCTTATCCCAGCTTGATTCCTTAGAGCATGGAAAACTCAGGACCTGGATACAAGACACCAGATTTGTAATAACAGATACCCTTCAGTGAGCATTACTACATGCCAGGAACAATAGTTAACTCTATTCTCCATAGAACTCTGAGTTAGGTGTTATATCCTTGTGCTGCCTTGCTCAGTGCCTGACCTATGGTGCAGTAAATATTTGTTGACTTTGAAATATTTTGAGCATTCCTAGGTTATCCCTCTTGAATGCATTTAACTTTCTTAGCAATTCAGACATGGAGACAATATTATCAGCATTTGACTTTCAACCACCCGAAGCAGAGTAGAACATACATGTGTGATTAAATCTGCCCCCGGGATCTGTCTCCATGGGTGAAAAACCTTCTCTACATTGGTCTAGATTGAAGGAAAGCAGCATAAGCCAATAATGTGTCAAATGGGATATTATTTAGAGAAATTGTTTCATGTTTTTCAGGCACACAGAGCTAGACTGAAAAATATTCTTCTTGACACATGTATAACAAAGTAATTAAAGGAGTCAACATTCAAAACAAGGAAGTGAAAATCTGAAACAGGCACTGAGACAAAACAAGAGTACAGCTTCAGCTGGGAAGGGAAATACCAATTAATAGAGCTGTCTCCAAAAGGAAAAGAAAAAAAAGGAATGCTCTTAAGTAATTCCTCTTAGTACATTTTTTCTTTAAACAAGGATCTCAATATATCTAATGTGAAACAATTTAATAAGTAGCACAACTAAGGTTTAAAAGCTTCCCAGAATAACTTAGGTCCAGGATATTTCCTTCCAGTCTTAAATATTAGATGACATTTTATCAGTACTCTCATGCATCGAGTCTTTTGGGATCTCTTTCCCATTTAGAGGACAGATATCACTAAAGAGCAACTATATGTGGAAGGGACTTCCCTGGGATTGTCTAGCAATAGAAAATATTAAGGTGGGCAGACAACCTCTATTTTCTTTCAAAGAATGAGGAAATAACTTGAGCAGGAAAGGAACTATATTTTTTATTTTGTGATGTTTATTGTTTCAGAGCTATTACATCAATCAACAACTATATGTTTGAACATCCATAAAAATGTTCATATAATTCATAGTGTCACACCTCACTGAGTACATCAAGTTACTCAGTGACTCCAATGAACTGTTTTCCTTGGAGTATCTAGTTAGCTCATAGTTTAATAGTTACCACTTGGGGTCAGTGCATAGAAAGCCACAGTCACTAAAGAGGGTAACAACCCACTTTAATTCATTCCTAACTACAAACTCTCTCACACACAATATCACTCACAAGATTTCAGTCATGCTCCAACTAGGAAAATTGAAGCCACTCTAAGTATTTATTTTTATTTTCTAAATTTCACTTCCAGGCTAACCTACTTTTTATTTAATGCAAATTACAGTACCAGTTAACTATTTCCAAGCCAAGTCACATAGAACAAAATATATTTATAAGGGAATGGGGGAAGGGGGAAAATATTGAGCATACTTTTCACAAAAATTTTTATATTTAAAATGAAAAATTTCAGTCACAGAGGCATTCAAGTAATAATAACGTATACAGATTTTGCTTTTCCTTTATATCAAGACAGATTTGCACAAGTGTTTGCAATAGTTTGTATACAACCCATAGTATGTATGTGTATATATATATACATATATATGTGTGTGTATAAATTTTACATATACATGTAAAATTTGTTTTTTAGATTTGTTTTTAAGATGGAAGTGGTCACACTAATTGGTATGTGTACAGGCCAAAGTGATCCATTGGCAACACATTTATAGACGCAAATTTTACAGGCAAGCACATTTTCATACATCTATCTGTATCTGCCTGTAGACAGATATAGTAAGAAAAAGCAAACTTATAAATCAAGGTATCTTAGTAGGATTGGGTTATCATGCATGAGTGGTCTAAAATGCTCTATTGCAATCACTAGCAATTACTGCATGGGGTGTCGCTGTGCACATAGAGGATTGTTGCTTTATGAGGGAACTCTTGACCCATTCTATCCCTCCTGCCATCTCTACCCCTATTTAGTGACTTGTCATTTTAATTTCTTTTTTTTAATCAGTTCAATTCTTACTGTGTGTCCAACATGAAGGCCCTTTATGAAAAAAAAGTAAAGTATTTATTTTGCCTCCAAGTACTCCATATAAGAAGTTTTGAATAGAAGAAAAAAAAACTTTACCAAAGGTTGCTATTTTTGAAACATATGTTCATTCCAGCAAGGCAGAAAATGGCACCTTCTTTCCAATGGCATGGCATGGCATTTTAAAATGTCCTCTTAATTTTTAGACCCATCTTTTTGGTTTGTGTTTCAACAAAGTATGCCTAACCAGTCCTCTTGTCTGCACCAATGCTAACGTTCCTGAGAAGACTGTTATATTCTCTATCCCTGTGCATATAAAGACACTAGCATTTCATTAATTTTTTCCTTTCCTTTTTAAAGGATTTAACTTTAAACTTCTTCCAAAAGAAGTTTGGTCAATGTCAGATCCCCAGGAGTTTGGTTTTTTTCTCTTTCTTTTAAACCAAAATTGTACCTGATTCATATTGTTCATGTTAGTGATCATCTCATCACAGAGAGACTTTTTGCCCCTATATATAAAATAAGCATGCTGTACAATAAAACCTGTCTTTTCTGGTAGAAATCCAAGCTGCTAAAAATAAGAGACAACTAGAAGCACAGTAACATCCCAGACTATGGTCTTCCTCTGAGAGGCTCTGAAAGTAATCCCTAGGGTGTGGATTATTTTCACAAGGGTTCTGCTGTTTTATTCAAGTTGTTGCTCCACTTTGCAACTCCGAAATAAAAACAAAATAAGGGGTTAGCTTGACAAAGTAGACTTCCTCGTGTTCATTTTAAGTATTTATTTTTTAAAAGGTGCATTAATTAATTAATTAATTAATTTGCAGTACTGGGGATTGAACCCAGGGGCATTCTACCTCTGAGCTACACCCCAGCTGTATTTTTTATTCTTTATTTTGAAACAGGATCTCACTAAGCTGCTGAGGGCCTCACTAAGTAGCTGAAGCTGGCGGCGAACCTTGATCCTCCGGTCTCAGCCTCCCAAGTACTGGGATTACAAGTGTGCACCACCACGCCTGGCTAAAAGGTGCATTTAATCCAGGGAGAACATAGAAGCAACCCAGAGAGGAATAAGAGTAGTGTCAGGCAGCTATTGAGCATTTACTGTATGCGGAGCATTGATTTTATTAATCTAATTGAGAGGCATTTTACAGAGGGCCCGTACAGATGAGCTCATTGCTGTCCCCAGGTTGTCACCCTCTGGATGGGGACATGGAGGCACCCCAGGCTTGCTGAACAGGAAGCCAGAGGGCAAGAGGCTTCAGTTCCCCAGGGTGCGATAGGGACACTGAGGCACAGATGGGGGCAGCAAATTTCTTGATACTGAGAGGAGCTATTGCAGAAGGGCTGTGGTGGGTAATGAGGGCGGCCACTGACACCTTAGGCATGTGGCCCGGGACAGACTGGGGCCCAAGAGAGAGGGAGATGACAGCAAAGCCCTGCCTTGGGCTGGGGCAGGAGGGGGTGGGCCAGAGCTGAAAGGAGCAAAGCCACGTGGCCTTGAGCATGTCCCTTTCACTGCTTTGTGCCTCAGTTTCCCCATCTGGAAGATGGCTCATTGATCATAGTGATTCCCACCTCCCTGGGCTATTAGGCAGATCAGAACATTCATACATGTCCTGCAAAGGGTGGATTTGGATCTACTTTTATACAAATATTTGGAGATTTTGCTCCACGTAGAGTTTTTTGCACCATTTTGGATGATTTAGAATAGGGTTCAGGCTGGGGGATGCGGCTCACAGGTAGAGCGTGAGCTTAGTGCCCACAAAGCCCTGGGATCCATCCCCAGTGTCCCACACAAAATACAATAGAATAAAGCCAGGCATGGTGGTGCACGAGTGTCAATCTTAGTGACTCGGGAGGCTTAGGCGGGAGGATCACAAGAGCAATATCAGAAAGTTGCTATCACCCTTAAACCAGAGGAATTAAGGGAGGTTTGTCAGAACCCAGAGGCAGGAGTCACTGGGTGAAAACTAGAAATACTCTGCATCTATTCAGAGGAAGTCAGAGCAATGGAACAATTGTAGCCACTCAGGAAGATGGCCCCAGACAAACAGGAAAAAAGCAACCCAGTTTCATTTTTCTTTCTACCCACAATCTTGCTGCTGTTTCCCATTGGTCAAACCTATCAAGAAACCAGTGGACGGAGGACACTGGGACACACAGCTTTCAAGTGTTAGTCACCCTATAGAACTGAGCAGTGCAGGATAAGGGATGTGAAATGTATCGGATTTCAACAGGCCAATTGAATTCATGTGCACATGCACGCGCGCGCACACATGCGCACGCACACACACACACACACACACACACACACACACACACCTTGGTTCCAGCATCAGACTTGTGGCTCTGAATTTGAAGCTGATTGAATCAATGTAAAATAAGGAAGGCCAGCCATTTACATTTAAAGATAATTTAACTTTCTAGGTCTAATTGACTCTGAGAATTTAGGTTTTCTGTAGAAAAAGACAGGAAACGTACCATGTGTTAGGATCAGTGTTTGATGTTTTTCTAATGTCTGATTTGATTTTCACATTAACCTCATAAATTTATGGTAAGGTGCAAGGTTATAATGATATATCAACTCCATTTCACAGGTGAAGAAACTCAATGAGGTGATTACATTGTCTAGGATATTACAATAAGAGAATACGGGAGCCTGGTTTTATATAATGGTGGATCTTAACATTTTCATTGACAACATGCAATCTGCAACTGATATAAAGCTATAGCTCTTCAATTGCTTTGTACTCTGCTGTCTGATGGAATGGTGTTATGATTGGAAAGAAAGGAAGAATGACCTGAACATAGGAATATTATGTGTGTATATGACTTTGAAATTAACAGAGGAAAACTGGAAAAATATAAATAATTAAATTAAGAGAGCAAAAGAAAATGGAAAATATGAAAAAGAAGTAACATTAGAAAGCACCTAGTGAGATAGTAGATTTTTACTTTTTTAGAATTTTATTGGTGCAATAAAGTAAAATCAGAGTAAGATTCAAAGTGATACATTCATATATGCACACAACATCTCTCTGTACCCCATCCTGCTACCCCTCTTCCCTCCTGGTACATGCTAGTAAGGTTGATAGTGATACCTTCATATATGAACATCATATTATTTGATTTGTTTTCTTCCTCAAGCCTCCATTTTCCTCCCCTGATCCCCTCCCACTATTCTAGTGGTCTCTCTCCTTGTTATTATGAAGTTCCTTTTGTTTCCTATTTTCTCTCTAACTTCCACATTTGAGAGAAAACACATGACCCTTGAGACCCTTTGAGACTGGCTGATTTCACTTAGTATAATGTTCTCTCGTTCCATCCATTTTCCTACAGATGACATAATTTTGTTCTTTATGGCTGAGTAAAATTCCATTGTGTGTATATATACCACATTTTCTTTATTCATTCAGCTGTTGACATACACCTAGGTTGGTTCCATAATCTGGGTATTGTGAATTGTGCTGCTATAAACATGAATATAGAAATGATAGATTTTAAACCCAAATATATCACCAAATGGGCTAAATATACCAGCCAAATGATAAAGATGATCAGACTGGGTAAAAATACAAATTCAACTATATTCTGTTAACAAGGAACACATAGAAAACAGATTAGAAACAGTTTAAATGTAAAAGAATAGGAAAAGGTATACTATGCAAACACTATTTAAAATAATTAATAATAATATTAATACCAAACAAAAAGTATTGCTAAAAATAGAGGCTTACTTCATAATAATAAGACTTTAATCTTATATTTAATTAACTTATCTTAAATATTTAACTTTATCTTAAATATTTAATCAGACTTTTTGTATACTTAAGGCAAAATTTTTAGTATAAAGGAAAATTGACAGAGGTATGTGAAAAAACAAACAATAACCATAATACTAGGACATCTTACATATCTCAGTAATTGACACAATAGAAAACAAATCAGAGCCGGGCATGGTGGCACAGGCTTGTAATCCCAGTACTTTGGGAGGCAGAGACCGGAGGATCTGGGTTCGCGGCCAGCCTCAGCTCTCTCTCTCTCTCTCTCTCTCTCTCTCTTTCTCTCTCTCTCTCTCTCTCTCTCTCTCTCTCTCTACTTAGTGAGGCCCTCCGCAACTTCGTGAGACCCGGTTTCAAAATAAAGTATAAAAAATAGGGCTGGGGGTGTAGCGCAGAGGTAGAACGCCCCTGGGTTCAATCCCCGGTACTGCAAAAAAAAAGGGAAAACAAATCAGTATGGATAAAGAAGCTGTGTGCAACATGATTAACAAACTGACATAGTGGGCACACAAAACAGTACTGCCAACAATTGCAATAGGGTGATATCCTAGTCAAGCAAACACTGAACCTTTGCTAAAAATTGCCATATACTAAACTATAAGTTAAGACAAAGGCACCCAGGCATGGCGGTGCATGCCTGTAATCCTAGTACATAGGAGGCAGAGAGAGGAGGATCACAGGTTCAAAGCCAGCCTCAGCAATTTAGTGACACCCTCAGCAACTTAGCAAGACTCTGTTTTCAAATAAAAAATAAATTAAAGCTGGGGTATAGCTCAGAAGTAGAATGCCCCTGGGTTTAATCCCAGCACCTCAAAAAAATAAAATAAAAAAAGGTATTCCTCATTTCTGTTACTATGTAACTGTGGGTTTGGGAGTAATTTTTAATAAGCATTTCCTCCCCCTGTTTGCTCACTGTGGTCTTTGTATTTCATTTTGGAGGCTTTAAAAAATGTCTGACCATCCTTGGTGATGAGTTAATGTCTTGGAGTGAAACACTATGGAACCAGTTTTAAGCTACAAGTGTGGGAGGAAGAGCTTTCGTTGTTCATCAGGTACCCCACTGTTCTATGGTCTTTGGGATGGTTCCGTTCAGTGAGAAGAATCCTTTAATCTCTGTTTTCTCAGATAGTAATTGTTCTTAGCTCACAGGGCAGTTGTAAGGATTAATGAAGTAATCCATATAGAGCCTTTAAAATACTTCCCAGCACATTGAAACATCCAATATATATGAGCTATTACCATTCAAAATTTTCAACTACTCTCAGGTTTCAGTATTGTTGCTTTGATATGTGGATGATATCCGAGTGTGCATACATAGCCGGTCACTTCTTTAACAGCCATCTGGATGTACTCCAGACATCTCAACTTAACATATCTCAGTAACAGCATCATCACCTTTGCAAACCAGAATCTCAGCTCACTCTTGGTTCTTCCAGTTTATTGGTCCATGGCCTTTCTCCCCTGACCACCCTGGAGCTGCTAGATGGCAAAGGACAGTCTCTGTCATCTTCTCCTCTGTGGTTATGGAAGATTGTCTCTGTCGCTGGCTGTGTCTAAATCCTATATAAAATATAACAAGGCACTGAGATAATGAATAATTGGACCCAATTAACACTGTAGTTGTAAAACTTTATTCTTTGAATGTGGATTTGTTTCTAATTCTTTGATCTCCTATCCCCCCTTTTTTCCATGATTTTTTTCCTTCTTTCTCCGACCCACCTCCATTTACTTCCAGATAGAGCCTCACTCTTCTGTTTGGATTTTGTTTCATGTTTCATTGGATTTTGTTCATGTCCTTTTATTCCCTTTGCTGGTGAGGACTCCACCTATTCTCCAACTGTCATGCCCTGACCATCATTTCCTGGGGTCCTGGGCATCATCAAATATCCCTGAATTCCTCGCAGCAGACTGTTGAATTTGGAAAAGTAGACTCTCACTCAGATATTTTTGGCTTTCCCTTTCAGAATGCGCTGTTAGGCCTTTGAGGCTTCATGTTGTTTATTCTTGGAGACTTCCTGGAGCGTCAAAAATGGCTTAAAACGATTACTATGCTGTGCATTGGCATAGATGACATTCAATCGCCCTACGCTGAGCTGAATTTCAATGAGATTTGTGTAAATGAATTGGAAACATATGGATTTCATCCTCCCTAGCTACCTCCAGTTTTTTAAAAGCAGGAACTCAGCATTTGGGTTCTGCTGAATTAAAGTTTTGAAACTGAGATACGGCAAATCAGAGTGAGACAGGCTTTGCTATTCTTGATAGCCATCTTGTATCTAGTATCATCTGAGTTTGTGATGGCGTGTTTGTTAATTTCTGTTCAATTTCATTCTCTTCGTCCCTTTGGATTTTCTTTCGTTACTGTAAGGCTCTATTTATTGCTTTCCTTTCCTCCACCCATAAATAGCTACATTTTGGCCACTGCCCTGCCCTACCTATGCTCACACTGGAGAGAGGAGACAGAGAGTTCCATAGCCAGAGAATCACAACACATTGTGAAAGTACCACAACAGAGGGCTCTGGCCTCTGTTTCCTGCATTTTTCTCCCTGATATGATCTGAATGGTTTTTGTTTGTTTGTTGTTGTTTTGTGGTACTGGGGATTGAACCCAGGGGCATTCTACCTCTGAGCTACACTTGCAGCCCTATTTTGTTTTTTATTTTGAAACAGGATCTCGCTAAGTTGCTGAGGGTCATGCTAAATTGTTGAGGCTGGCTTTGAACCTGTAATCCTCCTGTTTCAGCCTTCTAAGTACTGGAATTACAGGAGTGGACTCCAATGCCCAGTTGGCCTGAATGTTTGTTACACTCCCCCCCCCAAAAAAAACCAATTCATATGTTGAAACCTAATCCCCAATGTGACAGTACTTGGAGGTGGGGCCTGTGGGAGATGGTTAGATTGTGAGGGAAGAGTCTTCAGGAATCGGATTAAAGCCTTTATAAAAAGAGCCCCCAGAGAGTTCCCTTGGCCCTTCCATCATGGGAGGTTATAGCAAGAAGGTTCTATGTATGAACCAGGGAGCTAGGAAGTGGGTCCTCACCAGATGCTGAATCTTTAGGTACCTTGATCTCAAACTTTCCAGTCTCCAGAACTATGAGAAATAAATTCTGTTTTTTGTAAGCTACGTAGTGTATACTATTTGTTACAGCAGCCTAAACAGACTAAGACACTCCCATATGAAGTTACTACATCCAGACTGGCTGCTTTCCAATTCCCTGTTGTAAATTTTCTTTTTAATCTCCATCTGGTACTACATATACATGAGGGGTTTGGTACTTTCCCCTTCTTTCCATTGTGGGCTCTCCACAGTCGGAGTCTTGCTGCTCTTAGGCTGCCTCAGTTTACTGTAGGCCTTGGGAGAGCATAGCCAGCTCCTGTAGGGCATAAGCTGAGTAACTGCCCTGAGACCCCCGATTGCACAGCACAAAATATGTGACCATGACTAGACAAGACGGATGAAATTCCATCACAGTTACAAGTGTTGAATTACTGATGTAAACAGATACCCATAATAGATCCAGACCATAGGACAGTCAGCTGATCTGATTAATATTTCTCCCCTACCCTCACAATCGCATTAATTTAATGACAATTTCCCAATCAAAAAAATCAGGAGACAAGCCTAATAGCATGAGTGATTTAGAGAAAATTTTATTGACAACATGAGCCTTCTGGCCCAATATTTGTGAATATGTATATGATATGCATACACATACACGCACTCTCTTGGAGTTCAATTAAATGAAAAAAAAATTACTTGGAATTTTTAAAATTGTTTTGTTAATCTCCACTGTGAATTTAAAGTAAAATTCATGCTTTGGAGAGAGAGAATTTCATCTAACATTATCCAAGAAGAGTTAAGGGAAATGTCTCTGTCTAAATAATTTACAGTGATTTACAGAATGCAATGCAGTAGGGACAGGTTTATTTTTCAATTTTATTTGAAGAAAGGAGAAAAAAGAGGGAAATAGAGTTCCTTTGCTTCTTAGTGTCATTCAAGTGCACGAAGGTTCACATTTCACTTCCCCTCACAGTCCATTGTAGAACACAGTCATACAGCCACTTTTACCTATCTCTACGTCTTTTCTGTGTGTGTGGTCCTGGAGATGGAACCCAGGGCCTGCGCACGCGAGGCAGTGCTCCACCACTGAGCTATGGTCGCAGCTTTATTCCTAGGCCCTGGTGCCACCCCATCAAGCTTCAAGACCAAATTGTGTTCACTGGGCTGAGATCAGGTTATGTGCCCTTGCTTTGGTTGCCTGTACCTAATGAATCTGATTTCAATTGAGACATTCAGTAGGGAATCCCACCAAATTTGGATAATGTTTAGATACTGATGGGTCAAAAAAATCTAGTACCTATTACTTAATCATGACAATTCACGTATGTGCCAGTCCATTATTACTATTCAAGATGCAGGGAGAAATGTCTCCTTGAGAGTGGTGGTAATCCATTTCACTTGTTTAGTACGTTACACTTTTCAAAGCTGATTCTATTCACTCTTAAAACTATCTGAGGTAAGGATTATCTTCATTTTTTTTTTTTTTTGCAGTACTGGGGATTGAACCCAGGGGCGTTCTACCTCTGTGCTACACCCCCGGCCCTATTTTTTTTATACTTTATTTTGAAACCGGGTCTCACGAAGTTGCGGAGGGCCTTACTAGGGAGAGAGAGAGACAGGGAGACAGAGAGAGAGAGAGAGAGAGAGAACGCGCTGAGGCTGGCCACGAACCCGGATCCTCCGGTCTCTGCCTCCCAAAGTACTGGGATTACAAGCGTGCGCCACCACGCCCGGCGATTATCTTCATTTTAAAGATGAGAAAACTGAGGTTCAAAGATACTCCAGGTTATACAAATTCTAAGTTTCAGAACCAGGGCATGAGACTACATCATCTAACTTTGCTCTAAGAGATTATCAAAACAATTCTCATGTACTTTTCCATTGGATTTTGTGGTTGTCCTTCAAAAGTACTCACCTTGGTAAACAAAAACTTTTAAATAAAATCTAACAACATTTAGGGCACCCACACATAACATTGAATTTACCAGTCAGAAATGTCCTGGCTCACAACTAGAATTTTTTACATGGTGAAAAGAGGGCTGTTAACATGTTGTGATGTTCTTTCTTTCAGCCATAACATTTCTTGTAGGTTTATAGTTATGGTTTAGCTTTGGAGTACAAAGAAGTAAAATCTAATTGAATAGAAGTCAGATCAAGGTCTTTCCAGGTGGACATAATGTGAGTCATACAAATAAAGATGAGCCAATAATTTTTGTAAAATTCAGTTTTAAAAAAGACCCCACTAGAAAACATAACCCCTTATTTATAAAAATCTCACCATGAAACATATTTTGTGTGACATACATAAGGATAAGCCCATACCTATTATTGGGAATAAAAACTATACCATAAAAACATATCTAGAGGCTCAAAGTATGCTTCTGATATAAACTTGTGACATTTTCACTCCCAAAACAAATACTCTAGAAATACTTTGGAGAGACTCAGATTCATTCTCTCTCTCTCTCTCTCTCTCTCTCTCTCTCCCTCTTTCTCTCTCTCTCTGTACTGGGGATTGAACACAGGGATAGTCTACCTCTGAGGTACAACCCCAGCCCTATTTTTTAACAGGGTCTTATTAAGATACCATGTGCTGGCCTAAAACTGTGATCCTTCTGTCTCAGACTCCCAAATACTGGGATTACAGGTGTGTGCCACCATGCCCAGCTAAGATGTTTTTCTATCTTGAAGCATAATAAAGAATGATCCCCTATATAAACCTCTTACAAGGTCACATTAAATATATTAAAAATAATAAATACAGTATTTAGCCTTATAAGTTTTCAGCCTTATAAGATGAAGCCCCCCTTTCATTCTGACAGAATGGTATCCATCTTTCTAATAGTTTTGGCATGCTTCAGAGCATTACTTTAATGTTATTATTTGCCACATTCTATTGTAGTTGCACCTTATTCTTTTTATTTCTGAGTCAATGCTGTCCTACCCAGTGAATGTGCTAATTGTAGATAAGTATCTAAGCCAAGACTGTATAGATAATGTGCAGGCTGAATAATAATATGCTAAAGATATCCACTTCCTATCCCTGGAATTTGTAAATTTGCTCTCTTGAAAAGTAAAGAGGGACCTTGCAAATGTGATTCAGTTCTGAGATGGTGCAATTATTCTAGATTATTCAGGTAGACCTCATTTTCTTACAAAGGTCCTTAAGAGAAAGCAGGAAAACATTTAGAAAGATCAACAAGAACATAGAAGACTTGAACAATAGCATAAACATGCTAGACCTGACAGGAATAGCCATCCATCCATTCAACAACATCAGAATACACATTTTTCTCATGTGCATATAGAGTATTCTCCAGGATGGACCATATACTAAGCCACAAAACAAATCTTCATAAATTTAAAGAGATTAAAATCATACGAAGTAACTTTTCCAACCACAGTGGAATAAAACTAGAAATCAATAACACAGCTCTTGCTTCGGCAGCACATATACTAAAATTGGAATGATAGAAGCTAAGGAGAATAGGGCATAGGAGGGACTACAGACAAAGATGGAGAAAACTTTAGATGAGTAAAGAAGATGACCTAACTGAGGGAGATGGGAGGGGGAAAGAGGGAAACACCCTAATGAACAAACTTGCCAAAGTAAACTACTATGTTGAGCATGAGAAGGAGGAAAGGGGGAGGGGATGGGGGTGGGAATTGGGGGAGGGCTAACTGACCTGTGTGGACATGTATACTTCTACCACCCTGAAACCCATCAAGATGTATGATTACAATGCACCAATAAATAAATAAAAAAGGTTAGAAATCAATAACACAAAGAAAACTTGAAAATTCAAATACATGGAAAACTGGAAAATTTCGATATGTGCAAATCAAACCACATACTCTTAAATTGGTCAAAAAGAAATCACAAGAGAAATTAGAAAATATTTTGAGATCAATGAAAATGAAGATGCAACATACCAAAATTTATGGGAGGTAGCAAAAGAAGTGCTCAGAGGTACATTTATGGCTGGCTATAAATACCTATATTAAAAACTCTCCCTCAAACCAGTCACCCATTTTTAGAAATCAAAGCATTAGAAAAAGAGTAAACTGAACCTAAACTTGTGGAAGATGGGAAAGAGTGACTATTATAGCAGAGATAAGGAAGTAGAGAACAGAAAAACAATAGAAAAAATCAATTAAATCATAATTATCTTTTAAAAAAATCAACAATTTTAGCACACATTTATCTAGACTGACTAAGAAAAAGAGGAGGAGATGCAAATGACTAAATTTAAAAAAAAAGTGGGATCATTACTATGGACCTTACAGAAATAAAAACGATTACTAGCGACAATTGTAAACCAACAAATTAGATTCATTTCAATTAAAAAATTCCTGAGCACGCTTGTAATCCCAGTACTTTGAGAGGCGGAGACCGGAGGATCCGGGTTCACGGCCAGCCTCAGCTCTCTCTCTCTCTCTCTGCCTGTCTCTCTCTCTCTCTCTCTCTCTCTCTCTCTCTCTCCTTAGTGAGGCCCTCCGCAACTTCGTGAGACCCGGTTTCAAAATAAAGTATAAAAAATAGGGCCTGGGGGTGTAGCGCGGAGGTAGACCGCCCCTGCGTTCAATCCCCGGTACCGCAAAAAAAAAAAAAATTCCTGAAAACACAGAAATGATCATGAAGAAACAAAAAACCATAACAGACCTATAACAAGCAGAGAGATTAATCAGTAATTGAAATCTACTAAAAAAAAAAAGGCTAACACCAAATGACTTCACTGGTGAAGTTTAGCAGTTTCAACAGTTACATGTAAATTTACCAAAGGACCAAGTAATTCCATTCTTAAGAATTTACCTGAGAAATGAAAACATAAGTACAAAGACTTAAACCTTTACTCAGGAGGCTGAGACAGGAAAATTGCAGGTTTAAGGACAACCTCAGGAAGTAGTGAGACTCTCAGCAACCTAGCAAGACCCCAATTCAAAACAACAACAACAAAAAAATTTGGGCTGGGTGTGTATCTAGGAGGTAGAATGCTCCTGGGTTTAATCCACAGTTACATACACACACACACACACACACACACACACACACCTGAACCTAAATGTTCATAGCAACATAAATAACCTACAACTAGAAACAATATAAGTTTCTAACAACCGGATGAATGGATAAATTAAATATGGTATATCTATACAAAGAATACTTTTCAACAACCAAAAGAAATTAAAATATTGATACATGCTAAAATATTAATGAACCTCAAAACATAACATTGCAAATAAAAAAGAAAAAAATATCCACAAGGCTACATACTGTGTGATCTCATTTATATGAAGTATAAAATGCAAATTTATAAAGACAGAAAATGGATCAATGTTTGCCAGGGCTTGGGCTGTGTAGGTGAGGATTGCAGATCTGTAAGAATTGGGGGAGGGGTGAAAAAGTTCTAAACTCAGATTGCACTGATGGTTGCACATCTTTATAACTTTATTAAAAAATCATTGAATTGTATTATTGCTTATACTATATAAATTATAGCTCAGTAAAGGTATACAATTTTTTTAAAGTTTTTGAAGGAGTTGGGTGTGGTGGCACACACCTGTAATCCCAGCACTTGGGAGGCTGAGACAGGATCTCAGTTTCAAGGACAGCCTCAGCAAGTAGTGAGACTCTCATCAACCTAGTGAGATTCTGTTCCAGAATAAAAATTTAAAAATAGGACTGGGGGTGTATCTTGGAAGTAGAATGTCCCTAGGTTCAATCCCTAGTAACACACACACACACACACACACACACACACACACACACACATAGAGTTTTTGAAGGAAAAAAGTTAACTGAGAAGAGGGGAAATATGATTAAGCTGTTCTTCTTTACTTACATGGCCTGTTGCACTTGGTTTTATTGTAGTACTTAATTATGCTCTTCAAATCAGTTTGCCTAATGCTCTGACTTCTCCCTTGGAAATGTAAACACAAGCATGATTAATTTAATAGCTATTCTTCACTGTCCAGGACATTATCCACATTAGATCTTTAGGTGGGGTATATTTCTCTTGGCAGTCTGACATCTCAAGCAGCTGGCACTAAAGCCCAAAGCAGAAATCAGGAAGAACCAGGACATCAAGGACCAAAAGGTACAGGGTGTCCACATGATTCCACTGTAGACCATCACCCTGCCTGCCAGTCAGCCTGGGGCAGGGAGCAATAGCGCCCAGAGGAGACAAGCAGAAAGAGGACAGGGAGGGGCAAGGGAGAAGAGAGAACAAAGTGTTGGCAAACAACCTTTGTTACTGGCAATTTCTGTTATTCCAAAAATGGTATCCAACAGATGAGCTGTGAGAGACATGTGGAAGACATTTGTATTATCAGACATCCTGAAAATATTTGTTTCATGGCCTTTAAACATTGACTCCTGGAAGCCGATTATCACATTTCATAGCTCTGGGGAAAACAAGGAAAGGATAAAATGGGCAGGGGTTCAAAGAAGGAATGCCAGCAGGCATGGTGGCACATGTCTGTAATCCCAGTATTTGGGAGGCTGAGACAGGAGGATCACAGTTTGGAGGCCAGCCTTAGCAACAGGGCTGGGGGTGTAGCTCAGAGGTAGAATGCTCCTAGGTTCAATTCCCAGTACCAGAAAAAAAAAAAAAAGGAAATGCTTTCTGCCAAATGGTTCACCCTACTTCCCTTTTATGCACAGGCTGCCAAGAATGGGTCTGAGGTAGGCCCTGCCCCCAGTGGTCTCTCCAGAACCAAAAGGAATTAATCATTAATCCATTAATCATGAATCCAAGTTCACCACAACAACATGACAGACTGGGACAGGTTCCCATTCCAGATTTTCCCTGTAGCAGGCAGGGGATACAATAAGAGTGCTAATCCCCCTACCATGTAAGTGCATGTGGAAGAGCCTATGGGCTAGAAAGGGAGAAAGGGCAGGTGACCCTAGTAGGAAGCTAACATTTAAGACCCACACATTAGCACTGGAGGTACTGTTACTTGGTCCTTCCAGCAACCCTGTGTTTGGATATTATTAGTATCTACTTGAAGAAACTGAGGTTCAGAAATCTTTCCTACCTATAAAATAGGTAACATTGCATTTTATCCTGATATGCAGGCAGGGACCTAGAGTATAACGTCTTGAGTGAGCAGTGTTATACATTTAATAAGTGGCAGAGCTAGGATTTCAATTCAAGGCCACAGGAGCCCTGAGCTGTTGTTTTTCCTGCTGCACCACACTGTCCATTCAGGTTTAGTTAAAAAATAAGTAAATAAAAACGTTCAGCTTTCCTGCTCAGGCTCTCTGATTTCTAGTTTCTGGATGATAAGCCAGCCAAAAGTCCTCCTGGGAATTATTTTCTCCTCCAGGGCTGGAAGAATAAAAAAAGCACCAGCGTGCCCTTGAAGCTTCACTAACAATCACAACTATAAAGGTTGGAGTTAATGCTGAGAGGATATTATTAACAAATGGCTTAAGAAAAACCTTCAGCGGGTTTGCAGCCGCCCACACCATTTGTAAAATCTTAGGGAAGAAACCTGATCCAGAAAAATGGTTGGAAAGAAACAAACCCTGGTATCAGAAATATAAAAGGAGGAGGATCATTGCCTTCAGACAATTTTCTTTATTGTGAACAATAAAAATGTTCCAGTTGGTTCAACAAAAAATAATCAAAAACAAGGCTATTTTTAAAAGGCATTTATAGGACTGCGGGTTTCATTTCCTTTGCTTCAGATCTCTCATCTCTCGTTCTGAGCAGCAGATGCTGTCGTCTAAGGAAGACCACCTGCTTTCCAGGGCATCTCTGCAACAAATAGCTTTGAGGAAGAAAGAAGAAAGATCACAGGATGAAAAGGAAAGAATTAGAAAGGGGGGAAATGGGAAATTAAGAAGTTGGCTTAATGCACATCTTCTGAATTATTCAACCGCTAAAAAGCCGACAGATTTCTTTTGACACTTGACTGTCTCACTCTGCGTTTATATTCATATTCCACTTTTTAAGGACCTACTTTAAGAGAACTCTGTCCATCTGCACAGCCCAGCTCTGAGACATATTTATCTTTCCTTGCAAAATGGAGGCATAAAAAGTTTATAGAACATGAATATTAATTAAATGGTATTTTAATTCAGGAAAGTTGCATAGCTTTAAGAGGACTCTTAGGAGTCAGTCCTTTTGTAAAGAAATATTCTTTTGGAAATGAAAATAGCCCACACTCCCTCCTTCCCACCTCTCAGAAAATGACTTAAGACAGTGTCTCTGAATCCCAAGGTTTCTAAAACGCTTGTTAAACTATTACTAAGGCAACAGGTATGACTTGAGTCAGTTAAAATTATGACCTCGAAGGCTAATTGTTTGGAGAGAACTGGGTTCCCACATGCCAAGGAAAATAAGACTTTCAGGAAATTATTCATATAATTCCAACTCAGTTAACATGATCACCTGAAGCATACCAATAATAAAAGTAGTAACAGGAAAACGTCCAAAGTTAGGAAACAATTAGTTCTAGATGGCTGTTTTTTTCTATATATTGAAGGTTTTCCTTTTATTAAACATCCAAACTTTGTCATTTTAGATTTTAATTGGCTCTAAGATCTTTGTTAAATACATTATATAATGCTTTGCCTCTTAAAAAAGCATTTATTAATTGTAATTTTTTGGGTTCACCGTTCCAAAAAGGGCCTCAAAGAACTATTAAGTGATCTTCTAGGTATAATTTGAATTTTTTCATTTTTATTAATTTATTATTGATGCATTATAATTATACCTAATAGTGAGATTCATAGTGATACATTCATATATGCACACAGCATAATTTGGTCCATTTCATTCCCTGTACCTCCCCTTTACCTTCTTTATTCCCTCCCCTAATCCCTTTCCACTAGTCTACTGGTCTCCCATTTTCATGAGGTCCCTGTTCTTTCTTTTTTTCTAACTTCCACATATGAGAGAAAACATACAACCTTTGACTTTCTGAGTCTGGCTTATCTCACTTAGCATCATGTTCTCCAGTTTCACTCATCTTCCTGTAAATATTTTATCTGTTGATTGACATTTAGGTTGGTTCCATAACTTGGCTATCATGAATTGTGCTGCTATAAACATGGCATGCATGTCTTACTATGCTGATTTTAATGCTTAAGTATGCTGACTTTAACTCTTTTGGGTAAATACTGAGGAGTGGTATGCCCAGGTCATATAGTGGTTCCATTCCTAGTCTTCTGAAGAACCTCCATACTGATCTCCACAGTGGTTGTACTAATTAACAATTCCACCAACAATGTATAGGAGTTCCTTTCTCCCCATAACCTCAACAGCAGTTATTATTATTTGTATTCTTGATGACTGCCATTCTAATTAGAAAAGAGAAATAAAATCTCATGTAGTTTTGATTTGAAATTCCCTGATTGCTAAAGATATTGAACATGTTTTCAGAGATTTGTTGGCCATTTGTATCTCTTCTTTTAAAAATGTTTTTTAGTTCATTTGCCCATTTATTAACTGGTTTGTTTTTTTTTTAGTGTTAAGGTTTTTTTTTAGTTGTTTGTATATTCTGGATATTAATCCTCTGTCAAAAAGTAGTAATCAAAAGTTCTTCCATTCCATAGGCTCTCTCCTCATCCTCTTGGATTGTTTCCCTTATTATGTAGAAGCTTTTCAATTTTATACCAGCCCATTCACTAATTTTTGGTTTTATTTCCTGAAGTTTATGAGTCTTATTGAGGAAGTCATTGCCTATGCCTATATGTTAGAGAGCTGAGCCTATGTTTTCTTCTAGGAGTTATAAAGTTTCTGGTCTAGTTCCCAGGTCTTTGATCCACTTTGAATTGACTTTCATGCAGGGTGAGACACAGGGATCTAGTTTTATTCTTCTTCACATGGATATCCAGTTTTCCCAGCACCATTTATTAAAAAGGTTGGCTTTTCTCCAAGGTATGTTTTTGAAGCCTTTGTTAAGGATTAGATGACTATATCTGTGTAGATTTATCTCTATATCCTCTATTCTATTCCATTGGTCTACCAGTCTGTTTTTATGCCAATATAATGCAGTCTTTGTTATTATAGCTCTGTAGTACAACTTGAAGTAGAGAATTGTGGTGCCTCTAGCATTGCTCTTATTGTTCAGAATTGTTTTTGCTATTATGGGTCTTTTATTCTTTCATATTAATTTTAGGGCTTTTCTCCCTCAGTTCTGTGAAGAATGTCACTGGTACCTTGATGGGCATTGCACTGAACTTGAAGAATGCTTTTGGTTATATGGCCATTTTAACAATATTAATTCTGCCCATCCAAGAATATGGGAAGTCTTTCCATCTTCTAGTGTCTTCTTCAATTTCTTTTTTTTGGTGTTCTATAATTTTCATTGTAGAGGTTTTTCACTTCCTTGGTTAGATTTATCCCTTGGTATATAATTTTTTGAGGCTATTGTAAATTAATTGTTTTCTTGATTTATTTTTCAGCAGATTCATTATTGTTGTAAATAAGGCATTAACTTTATATGTTTATTTTGTACCCTATTACTTTTCTATATTTGTCTATCAGCTTTAGAAGTGTTCTGGCTAAGTGTTGGGGGTCTTCTAAATATAGGATTATATCATTGCAAATTTGACTTCTTCCTTTCCTATTTGCATCCTTTTTATTTACTTCTCTTGCCTTATTACTTGGGATCAAATTTCAAGTACTATATTGAATAGGATTGGTGTGAGTAGACATCCTTGTTTCTGATTTTATTGGAAATCCTTTCAGTTTTCCCCACTTAGAATGATGTTGACTTTGAGTTTGTCATAAATAGCCTTTATAATGTGTAGATAAGTTCCTTCTATCCCTAATTTCTTCAGTGTTTTTTAACATAAATGGGGCTAAATTTTGTCAAATTTTTTCTGCATCTAATAACATAATCATATGATGTTTTTCCTTCTATTTATGTGATGAATTATATTTATTGATGTATGTTGAACCATCCTTGCATCTCTAGAATGAAATCAACTTGATCATGATGTACAATTTTTTCAATCTGTATCTGAAAATGAATTAGTAATATTTTAAGAATTTTTGCATCTATGTTCATCAGAGATATTGGATATTTGTTTTATAAAAACAAATAAAATATAGTTTATTTGTTTTTAGAATCAGGTGATACTAGCTTTACAGAATGAATTTGGGAGTGTTTCCCCCTTTTGATTTTTTGGAATAATTTGAAGAACATTGGCATTAGTTTTCCTTTAAAAGTCTATAGGACTTAGCTGGGAATCCATCTGGTCCTGGGCTTTTCTTTGTTGAAGGGCTTTTTATTATTATTTCAATCTCATTGCTTATTATTGGTCTGCTTAGCTCTTCTATATCCTCTTGGTTCAATTTTGGTAGGTCATGTATGTCTAGAAATATGTTCATTTCGTCTATATTTTCCAATTTATTGGTATATAAGTTTTCAAATTACTCCCTAATGATACTCTGATTTCAGAGTCATGTGTGGTGATATCTCTAATTTTATTAATTTGGGTCTTCTCTTTTGGTTAGATTGGCTAAGCGTTTATAAATCTTATTTATATTTTCAAAGAACAACCTCTTTGTTTCATTGACACTTTGTATTATTTTTATTTTCTATTTCATTAATTTCATCTCTTATTTCCTTCCTTCTATTGGTTTTGGGAATGATTTGTTCTTGTTTTTCTAGACCCTTTAGTTGTATCATTAGGTTGTTTGGTATCTTTCTGACCTTTAATATGGGCATGGCTTTAAACTTTCCTCTTAACACCACCTTCATTGTATCCCAGAGATTCTGGCATGTTGTCTCTCTATTCTCATTTGATTCTAGGAATATTTAAATTTCTCCTTTAATTTCCTCTATGATCCATTCATCATTCAAAAGTGTATTGTTCATTCTCCATGTGTTTGTGTAATTTCTATGGTTTTTCTTGCTGATTTCTAATTTCATTCCATTATGATTTGATAAAATTCAAAAGATTATATTGATATTTTTGTACTCACCAAGACTTGCTTTGTATCCTAAAATATGGCCTATTTTGGAGATGGTTCCATGAGCAGCTGAGAAGAATGCAAATTCAGCTGTTGTTGAATGAAATATTTTATAGATGTCTATTAGTTTTTTTTAGGTCTTAAGTGTATTCATGACCTATCTGTTGGTGAGAGAAGTATGTTGAGGTCTCCCAGTATTATTGTATTGAGGGTCTGAGTCTTAATGTTGAACACTGTTTGTTTTATGTAAGCAGGTACACCAACATTTGGGGAATATTTACTCTCATTGTATCTTCTTGTTGGGTTGTTCCCTTTACCAGTATAAAGTCAAAGTGACCCTCTTCTGATTAATTATGGCTTGAAGATAGCTTTGTTGAACACAAGAGTAGCTATTCCTATTTACTTTTATTCTTCATTTTCACGAAATATCTTTTTCCATCCTTTCGCCTTTAGCCTGTGGATGCCTTTGCTAAAAGGTGAGCCTCTGGTAAACAACATATAACTGAATCTTGTTATTTAATCCACTCTGCCAGTCTATGTCTTTCAATTAGAGAGTTAAGACTATTTAACCTAATGTTACATAATGAAATATTTATTATTAAAATATAAGCATGAACACTAAAAATGCTCATGTACAGTTTAAAAATGGTCCTGAAGCCAATACTTGTCTATTTACAGCACAGGTCAAGAAATAGAGCGCCAGGCATGGTGGCGCACGCTTGTAATCCCAGTACTTTGGGAGGCGGAGACCGGAGTATCCGGGTTCGAGGCCAGCCTTAGCTCGCGCATGCGCGCATGTGCATTCTCTCTCCTCTCTCCCTCCCTGTCTCTCTCTCTCTCTCTCTCTCTCTCTCTCTCTCTCTCTCTCTCTCTCTCTCTCTCTCTCTCGCTCTC
>PVJS01024614.1:0-27500 GCA_004027185.1 Glis glis
CCCCAGCACCAAAAAAAAAAAAAAAAAGAAAACGGCAGTGTCATGCCTGGTGCACATCAGGAGGTGAGGTGGGGACATGCAGGGAGAAGCCATGCAGACTTCTGGAGACATGGGGAAAGAGCATGGGGTCCGGCTAGGAGCAGGGACTGCCCTGTGTGCAGAATGTTTGCAGCTGTGTGGGTCAGTGCAGCAGGAGAGCACAGCGGGTGGCCAGAGGGCCATGGCTGGGATCTTTCCCAGCCTCTCCCAGATCTGGCCCGCCCTGGGTGCGTCCCACAGGGGAGACTCACCAGACAGGCCACCCACTCGCCTTCCCCAGCTACATCCAGTCAGCAGCCTCTCTCCTGTAGCAGTCTTGTTCTGTGTGTTCTTAGGGACCCTCCTCAAATGTCACCTCCTTTTCTGTAGTCCTTTCTCATCTGCCCAATAAACTTCACACTAGGTCTTTGGGAGTGCTCCCCAAATTGCAGGCCTCGCACAGTCGTGGGGTTTTCTGGGCCCGGGTTTGTCCCTGCCAACCCCCCATGGACTGCAAACTTTCATTGCTCTGTGGAACACGTGGTTAGAGGGGGCCTCTGTGTGCCCGACCCTGTGAGGAGCCAGGACAGAGCAGTGAGCAGAGATAGGAAAGCCGCGCACTCGTGCCTTCTGCTGGCACAGGACACTCGGGAGGCGAGTGCACGGGGACCGCATGGGTATCCTCTTTCTCTGCTATGGCGTTCTGGCAGGCAAGCATTTGGTGAGCCAGTGCACTCACATGTGAGTAGCACACGTGAAAATAGATAGAAGTGTTAGGAAAGCCCTGTGCACGTTTGGAGCCTGGCTTACTTGTGCACGTAGGAGGAAAGAGGGGCTTATTGGTTTGGCCCGTGCTGGGCTTCCTGGGTGTGAAAACGCATGTTTACAAACCACAGAGAAAGGGATTCTTGTGCTTAAGTGTGTTTTTCTCTAGTGGACGAAACTTCTGTAACTACTTCCAGGTCATTTATGTTTTTGTTAAAATATTTTGTAACTATATATGTCTTAATCTCTGCTCTCTTTATTTTTGGTGAATAAACGCATAATTTAAAAATTAGAATTAAGGCTAGCCCCACTTACTTATATTTCTTTTATTTTTGAAGGTTCATATCTGTTTTGATTTTCTGTCCAGAGAGGTGGCATTCGGATGGAGTTATATATCCCAAACCCACCTGGCTTGGTGAAGAACTGCTGGTCAGGCTGGCCAGGTGGTCCGTAGAGAAGAAGAAGAGTGAATTTAAAAGCACCCTTTCTCTGATTTCCATTCTGAGGTACAGCAAGGCTTACCAGGAACTTAAAGAGAAGTACAAAGAGATGGTGAAGGTAATTCTGGTGGAACGGCTGTGAGCCCCCTCACTTAAACGAGGTGCCATGACCAAAGTCTGCAGGAAACGTCGATTTTCCCGTGGCACTTCCAGTCTCCCTCAGATGCGGGCGCCAGGTCCAAATGCACCCACCACGGTTACCTGCCACAGGCTGTAGTTCCATGCAGCTAGGGTGCACACAGCAAAACCCAGCAGATGTGTCATGGAACAATTGAATATAGAATTAAGTACTAAATTGCCATAATTCTTTAGCATAAATTTAAAGATTTTTAAGGAAACACGAGGAACTAAAGAACAAAAGAACATGGTTCCAAGAAAAAAATGTACCTTTCCCAATAGCATGGCCTTCAGTTAGTCACTACTGCCGCAACGGAAGCACCCGGAAGTCGGAGCCGGAGCGTGGCTGTCACTGCTGCTGGTGCACCTGCGAGGCCCGGGGGTTGGCTGCCCGGGGTTGGCTGCCCGAGGCCGGCTCCTGTTCTCTGGCAGACCCTGGCCTGTTAACTACTCACTCCCTTCAAGAGGTGGTACTTCTATTACAGCTTTTGAAATTGTTCATGGGAGCTGGGTCACGCGAGTCACATCATGTACTGTGACCGGAAATAGAAAGGTCAGCGTTTCACGCCGGCCTTTCACACTCACCGGTTGTGCACGGTACTGACTTAGCCGCGAGGCCGCGCCTTTGCACAGCTAGGGGCGTGCACCTTTCAGGGCACCTTGATGATCATCCCGCGTGTCAGTTGGGGCACAGGCTTCACCCCGGTGTTGCAGGGAGACAGTGGTTACTGAGCTTGGGGCCTGTGTCCTCTCCCTCCCCAGCCCGTGTCTTTGTTCATTCATTTTAGCCAGATAAGCAGTGAGGATAGTGTAGTCAAACATTGTCCTCTGGTGCCTGGTTGCCTCATCTAAACATATTACATACATTTTCTTTATTGTAAAATCTTGCTTTTGATCATGTTATACCAGATATGTCCTGTTACTTACAAGTAATTTAGTAATTTTGTGTCTTTATATTAAAGTTTGTCATTGTAAGAATTCAGTTTTGAATTTGTACCTTTGGGACTGGCGTGTATTTTTATTGTATTATTTATTTATTTACTCTTTGTGGTACTGGGTATTGAACCTAGGGGTGCTCTACCGCTGAGCTACATCCCTGGCATTTTTTAGCTTTTATTTTGAGGCAGGATCTCGCTGAGTTACTACATACTGGCCTTGAAGCTGCAATCCTCCTGACTCAGCCTCCCACGTCCTGGGATTAAAGGCATATGCCATCACACCGGGTTTTATTGCAGGACTAGTTCGGTTTGACTTGTGCTTGTTGGGGATGCTTTATTGTGAAATGGCGGGAAATGGAAAAAAACTTACACATGCTCTTGAAATTTTTTTTAGGTGTGGCCTGAAGTAACCGATCCTGAAAAGTTTGTGTATGAAGACGTGGCTATTGCTGCGTACCTGCTGGTAAGAGCTTGTCTGGTGTTCATGCGTATGCAGAGTGTGTGAGAGCTGTCGGTGGCAGCACCACCAATAGCGATGGTTGTCTACCACGTCCATAATTCCGGTGGCCATAGGCTGTTGCACGTGTGAGGGTTTTACTTGCGCAGTACTGCTGCCGAGTGTTGAGCAGGTTTGCGCTGGGAAGCCGGATGGCGAGGCTGCCGGCTGCACCAGTGCTTCCGCAGCGAGTAAGGGGCTGGCCTGCAGTAGGAGGCGCCGGCAAGCACCTGCCTCGGTATCTCTCTCGATTTTCCTCAGCCGGCTCACTGGCCAGCTAAATTGGGGATGCCATTGAACTTAATTGCTTTAATTTTCTTATCCAGTGTTTAGATAATTTACAGTTTCCCTTCAACTTGTGATTCTCTTAGATGGCTTATAAATAGCACAGTTTTTGTTAAAGTATATATAATTTAAAGCATGTAGAGGAAGTGTGAAGAGACTGTCACTTATCTGTGAAGCTCGTGCCCAGGGATGACCACTTGGATTCTTGTGGGGTTTTGCGGTGCTGGCTTTAAACCCAGGGCCTCAAGTATGTAGGCACATGCTCTTCCACTGAGCCGCACCCCCAGCCCTGAATGTGGACACTGGTGAACAAAGAAAGTCCTGAAGCCCGTGTAGCATCGGGTGAGAGCATTGGCTGGTGCGGCCATCCTTTCTGCTGTGCATCACCTACCTAGAAGCTCAGGGCCTCAGATGAGGCCTCTCTCCACCCTCCCCTGGGTGTGCAATTTATAATCCCAGGTGGGATTCATTTTTTTGTTTTTGTGGTACTGGTGATTGAACCCAGTGGCACACTACCATTGAGCTATATCCCCAGCCCTTTTTGTTTTATTTTGAGGCAGGGTCTCGCTAAGTTGCCCAGGCTGGCCTTGAACTGGGGATCTTCCTGTCAGCCTCTCGCGTAGCTGAGATCATAGGCATGCACTGCCACTCCTGGGCCCAGGTGGGACTTATGCCTGTATTGTTCGTGAGCAGAGTGAATTACAAGCTGGTTTTGCCTTTTTCCTTAGATCTTGTGGGAAGAGGAAAGAGCCGAGAGGGGAGTGACCAGCAAGCAGTCCTTCGTGGACCTGGGGTGTGGAAACGGTCTACTGGTCCACATCCTGTGCAGCGAAGGAGTGAGCTCGGCTCCGTGGCCTTATCTCTAGTTTCTTCGGGGCAGGTGCAGGGCTCATGGCATCTTTTTCTGCTCTGGAGTCTGGACTCAGTGGAACAGTGCTCACAACTGTAGGAGTGTGGGAGGGTTGTTAAAATGTGCTTCCCCAGGCGTCTTATGGGCATGGGTTTGTAATGGCGAAAGCTCTGAGCGGGTTGTCTGGGGACTGGAAGCCGGGACGTGGAGGCCTCTGGGAGGTGTCTGCACCCCTCCTCCTGCCCCACTTGGGGGGTAAATAGCATTGCCCTGGGAGAGCTGAGCCACAGCGACTGCTAGCAGGGCTCAGGTTCTGGCCTGCCTCACCAGAGCCGAGCATTCGTGCCAGACACAGAGCTGTGTGAGCCGCCCACAGACCCTGGGGTCTCTGCCCTTGGCGCTGGCGGCAGTGCCTGCAGGGCTGTCGGGTTTTCTTGATAATTTGCTGTGATGTACTAAACTTAACCTTTGGTTTCTAAAACTCATATTTCAGCATCCAGGCAGAGGGATTGATGTCCGGAGAAGGAAAATCTGGGACATGTATGGACCCCATGCTCGGTTAGAGGTACCGGCTTTGCTTTTCCGTGGTGGCAGCCATTGGACTGAGTATGTGTCTGTGTGGGTCAGTCAGACATGCTCGCCACAGTCATTCACACTCATTCGAGGGCTCTGAAATTAGAAAAGAAAAAGGCGGGAAACTTGAGAGTTGGCCCCGCCTCTGACTACACTGAAGAGAGATGCTGGCCCCTCCCGCCGAGGGGCTGCCTCCTGCCGAGCCTGAGGTCGCGCCTGAGGCTCTTCACTTCTCTTCGGAGCCCGTCATGGGCTGCTTGTTTAGACATTCAGTGGGTAGTGAGTGCCCAGCCTGCCGGGACCCCTCAGAGTGGCTCCCGGGCCCCCCCCACCTGGTGGTGCTGTGGCCATAAACAACAAGTTTTCAAGACTTTTTATGTTTTTTTAAAGGTAAGAATAATACTGCAAAAAAAAAAAAAAAAAAAAAGCCTTAGAGGAAAGGGAGCTCTCTGCAACTGTCCTACATTTCTTTATTTTTTCATTTTATACTTCTGCTTTGCTTTATCCTACAGTGACTCATAATTGCTAATGCAGTCATACATTACAGTAAATTTAAAAATACTTTCAAACCTCAGGTTTGAAGAGTGTTGGTCAATTGGCAGGTGTGCTAGGGGAGACTTGGATAAGTATGCAAACTGCAGATTCTTACACGCTTTGTGGAATCGGGCTCTGAATGTGAGTGTGGGGTTGCCGATCAAGGCAGTGGAATAGCCAGGTGTGGTGGTGCATGGCTGGAACCCCCGGACTTGGGAGGCTGAGATAAGATTGCAGTTTCAAGGGCCAGCGCATAGTAACTTAGACCCTGTTTCTTAATAAAAAAAAAGTGTTGGGGGTCTAGCTCAGAGGTAGAGTGCTCCTGGGCTCAATCCCCCCTTCCCCACACACAGAATAACAGGGTTGATCTCAAGTTCCATCTGTCCCCAGGCTTACCCTTCTTTGGGAAATAAGTTCAGAGTTCACACAGCAGTGGAACAGGCCCCTTTTAAAACATGACCGGAGGGAAGAGCTGGCTGGTGCGGGGTGCCCTCAGAAAATGGGTAAAAGGTTTTAGTTGGTTATTAAGGCTTTGCTGGCAGCCCGCCTCATGCTCTTCTGCGAAGCCATGTGACCCGGGGAGATCCTCCTCAGTCCTGCCCATGAGAGTCCTGGGTCTAATTGATTTGTATTTTTTCTAATTGCACCTGAATCTCCAGTCTCAGTGCTAGAATAGATTATTCTGGCGTTAGGTCGGCAGGCTAGAAGCCCAGTGCAGTTCAGTCTTGCTCTTTGCCCTGGAGGACCACGGTCACAGGTCTTTTTTGGGAAGCACACTGTTCATGCCCCCACCATGCGTCCCCCACCACAGTCTAGTGATTTCCACAAATAGAAACCTAAAAATCTAGAAACTCAAAGATCAAGTATGTCATGCAGCCTCTTTTCTTTCAAAAACCTCTTTTGATCTCAGCAAGAGAGTGTTAAGAAAAACGCCTTGCGTAGCAGCAGCCTGTGATGATGGCCAACTGTCTTCACCCTGTGAGGCTGTCTGTGAAACAGGAGTGTATGCTTTGTTGTACTCAGAAAGCTGGCTAAAGCACGCGGGCCGTGCTTCCAGGACACTGACCATTCGGCTGTAATGCGGCCTGTCAGTTACTGAATTAAATGAAGTCTTGATTAATTCAAGCCATTAAATCAGAATTTAAATTTGCGAGTGGGAATAAAGAATAAATATAACCAAAGGCTGGTTTTCCTGTTTGTAGATTATATACTTACTGGTCACACAGTACTGTTTTCAGCATTTCACGTCTATGTAAAGAGAAGCACATGTGCTTATTTAAGAACGAGAGAGGCAGTAGGATTTCAGCCCCATGTCTGAGGTGCAGATGCGTGGTTACAAGAAGCCGCCTCCAGAGCCGAGGGCTGCCCGGCCTCCGCTTGCTCTGCTCCATCAGCGACAGCGCTTCTGCTCACTCCCCTTGGGCTTCACTCTACACCTTCCAGAGTCAGGGCTGGGGTGCTGCGTGCCTCTGTCCTCCTCAGTCTTACTGGCGGATTCGCTGAGACACTCTCAGTTAACAATGACAAGCTGCCAGCTGTCAGAAAGGGCCCTTGCAGAAATCGGAATGGCGCAGTGCCTGTCCAGTCGGTGTTTGCTCGCTGCCGAGTGTGTCCTTGCCTGTGTCTGTTCTTCCTGTCTTACCTTTGTGACTGGGCTTCGTCCCGTAGATTGGAAGGCCTCTGGGTGGCCGTTGTGTCGTGCACTTGGCTCTAGACCCGGCTGCTCTCACTGGCTGTCTCCCGGGGCCCTTCCTTCTTCCGTATTCTGCCAGAGGGAGATGGTGTGTCCCATCCATCCTTCCTGTAGCTTTTTGTGTTCATGTAAAAAAGCACATTTTTAATTATCAGAAAGAGATTAGTGTTTAGAAAGGCAGTATTTGTTTCTTGGATGACCCTAAAAGTTACCAGTCACTTCCTTGCTTCTGGTGACTCCCAGGCGCAGGTGCCCTGAGGCTGCGTGGCTGTGGCTCCAGGTCCTTTGTCCCTGCATGTGTCCCGCCACCTCCAAGGCTCTGCATTGACCGTTTTGTCCTGTTTTTGTGCCATTCTTTAAGGAAGATGCAGTCACCCCGAGTGACGAGACCCTTTTTCCTGATGTCGACTGGCTGATCGGCAACCACTCTGACGAGCTCACGCCCTGGATACCTGTCATCGCAGCCAGGTGAGTGGCACAGAGGTGCTCTGTCCTCTGAACACGCTGTCCAAGGCAGTGGCTGTTAACCATTTGAAGTGCGCTAGTTCAAGTTGTTGAAATAATCGTGTATTCAATATATTGGGTTACATTTAAAGTATATCTCACCTGTTTTGCTTTTTAAAATATGGCTACTAGAAAATACAAAACTACGTCTTTGTCTGTACAGGGCAGGGGCTCTCTGCATCTGTCAGACCGCGGCATACACGGCTGGCTCTGCTGCTCCTTAATATCTCAGTGCAGGTCTCCTTTATCCCAGGGTCTTTTGGCCTTTGTGGTGCCTACCTCTGAATTTCTTATTCATAGCTGAAATCTCAAAGTACTTCAGAGAAGTTTAGATCACAAGATAGGCATAGTAGTGCATGTCTGTAATCCCAGTACTTGGGAGGCTAAGACAGGAGGATCACATGTTCAAGGCCAGCCTCAGCAGCTTAGCGAGACCCTCAGCAACTTAGACCCTGTTTCAAAAAATTAAAATAAGATAGGGTTGGGGTATAGCTCAGAGGTAGAATGCCCCTGGGTTTAATCCCCAGTACCCAAAATAAAAAGTCCAGATCACAGTTGAAAAGAATAACTGCAATGGAAAAGTATGTCTTGTTCAAGTAATTAGATTCATATTTTATTGAGAAAATATACTGTCCTGCATTGTTTTTGGCAGTGCACTTGGGGAAGACTGTAATTCAGTTAATATTAAAAGACATACTGGCCAGGAGCAGACTTACTATATTGTGCCTCAGCATATTGAAAGCGAGCTGCGTTGCTTTCGGTGGACTTTTTCCAAGCCGTCTGAGCTCTCAGTGTCGGGTTACGGATTGTCTTGCAGGTCTTCCTACGACTGCCGCTTCTTCGTCCTGCCCTGCTGCTTCTTTGACTTCGCTGGACGGTACCACCGCAGGCAGAGCCAGAAGACGCAGTACCGGGAGTACCTGGATTTCATCCAGGAAGTGGGGCTTGCCTGTGGCTTTCACGTGGAAGAGGACTGCCTTAGAATTCCCTCAACCAAGCGAGTACGTCATGGCCGCCGCTGGCCTGGGCAGTGTGTCGGTGTCAGACGGGAGCTCAGGGCCAGGGCACGGAAGTGTGACGTGTGTAATCCGTGCTGTCACTGCTCCCAGTTACTTTGGAATTGTCCTTCAGGACTTGTCTTCAGTGTCTTCGTGCCACTGTCCTAAATGTCCTGTATTTTCGGCCAGTCATAATCATCTGAGGTCGTGATTGATTTTTATAGACTGCTAGACTTCGGGTCATGAGTAGGCCAGGAGCCCTACAGTTTGGATTTTTTTTTTTTTTTGCTAGTACTGGGGATTGAACCCAGGGGCCTTCTACCTCTGAGTTACCCCCCCCGGCCCTATTTTTTATTCTTTATTTTGAAACCGGGTCTCACAAAGTTGCAGAGGGCCTCACTAAGTAGCTGAGGCTGACCGCGAACCCGGATCCTCCGGTCTCCGCCTCCCAAGTACTGGGATTACAAGCGTGCGCCACCGCGCCCGGCCAGTTTGGATTTTTGCAGCTACCATTCTGTTGCCTGTTGTTGGACACCATGGACTCTTGCTTAATCTCTCTGAGCCTCATTGTTGACAACTGGGTGGTTGGGGGTCGAATGCCAGAGTGGGTGTGAGCATGCTTTGTAGGTTCTGAGCAACCATGCTCAGCAATGTCTGGTGGGCCCGAACATTGCCAGGTGCTCTGGGAAACTGAGGTCACACGGCAGGTGGCAGAGCTGGGGCTCCAGTGTCATGAGACTGGCTTTCTCTCCTCCTCTACCACCTGCCTTTGCACTTCCACCCGGAGAGGACGCGCAGACCCAAGGCGCTCTGTGGCCGCACTTGGGGTAGGCCTTGCCCTCCTGGGGACTGCTGGGAGGCCGGCCTTCCTCTGGATGTACTAAGGAGGAAGGAGCTAGTGCACGTGGAAGGTCTGCACTGTCCCAAGCACTCTGCCCAGTGCCTGTGCCGTTGCTCAAGCCGGTTGACCTAAATCCCTTTCTCTTACAGCCCCTCAGAGCCCTTCAGAGTGAGTGTCGGTCTGCTTGTGGGGTGGATGTGGCAGTCCATTGAGGGTGGACATGAGTGACATATTTGGAACAGAGTATGCTGCCGAGCTTGGTGAACATGAACTCCTGGTCTAACTCCATCAGATCTCTGAAGGTCTGATTGATGAGGTGTTCCATGGGCTTTTACTGTTGGTTGTTGTTGTTGTTGTTGTTGGTGGTGGTGGTGGTGGTGGTGTGTGTGTATGTGTGTGTGTGTGTTGGGTCTTGAACCAGGGGCGTTCTACCTCTGAGCTACATCCCTAGCCCTTTTTTAATTTTTTTGTTTTGAAATGGTCTCCCTAGGTTGCTGAGGCTGGCCTTGAACCTGCGCTCCTCCTTTCTCAGCCTCCCAAGGACTGGGATTACAGGCACGCGCCATCACGCCCAGCACTGTCAGTTGTTTTATTTAATCATTTATATTAGTGTTAGTTTTTAAAATAAGGATTTAGGGCTGGGGGTGCAGCTGAGTGGCAGAGCACTTGCCCTAATGTGTGTGAGGCCCTGGCTCCATCCCCAGCTATGCAGAAAAGAGGATTTTTTTCATGACAGAGATCTAGAATTTTTATGTAATTTGTACTGCAGAGCAAGAGAATTCCAAAAAGAATGTCGAAACACCATGTGAACCTGCTGAAGTACCTGTTTTGCCCTTTGTGAATGTAGGTCTGTCTCATTGGAAAATCCAGAAGGTACCCGCCCACTGAGGAAGCGCGGATGGATGAGCAGAGGACTTGCTACCTTCGCAGCAGGCGGGGCCGCCCCGGGAGCCCGCCTGGCAGGGACGCAGCCCCGGTTGCTGCTGGCAGTGGAGGCCACCGAGAGGGCCTCGGAGCTCTGGACGTGGGGGCTGAGTGTGTGCCTGAGGCCCAAGCTGCTGAGCGAGGTGCAGGGGCCCAGGCCGGGGGACTCTGGCTGCCCGGATTCCACCCTAGAGAAAAAGCAGAGCGCGTGAGGAACTGCGGCGCCCTGCCTCGAGATTTCATTGACCGAGTGGTGTTGCAGGTGGCAAATTTGCTGCTAAGCGGAAAGGAGCACGGTGCGGGGGAGTCTCGGGAGGGGAGCCTGAAGACCTGGAATGGAGGAGGTAGGCCCCCACACACCCCAGGGCAAGCGTGGTTGTGTAACCAGCATAAATTGCGGGTCTTCTGTACTTAAATGTACTTGAGAAGAGACCTTGGTCGTGAACAGGCTATTTGAAAGCTCACTCTAAAGTTTCCCTTACAGGTCTATTAGCTTAAAAGGACTATGGAGGCCTTAGAGAGGAGTGAGGGCAGCAGACAGTGACCTTGGGCGTAATTAACCTCGCAGACATGTTCAGCCTCAGAGGCCAGGGCTGCTCATTTTCTATCTGTAGAAATTATGCAACCAGAAAACAGGTTACATATAACAGAAAATCGCACTGCCCCCTGGAATACATCTCCAGAATTTGGAAATACTATAATTTGATAATTTAATTCACCTTGAAATTTCCAAAATACAAAAGTCCATTGTGACGAAAGGGAATACTTGCATCTGATTGTTTCATTGGCTGAGATGAGTGGCATTTGAGAGAGACAGGGGCCAAAGTATGAGTGGCTGCTGTTTTTGTAAAGTTGATTTAACATCCCGGGTTTAATGAGGAGCTCAACTCCTTCCCAGCAGGGACACTGTTGTTGGCCACCAGAGGGCAGTGTGAGGCTGTGGCTGGGGATGGAGCCGCGGACCTGCTTCTGGAGTTGAGGATGTTGGAGGAGAGCAGGAAGCATCCCCTCCCATTGGCCATTTCCTGCACAGCATGCGGGTGGCCCCTGCTGGCCGACCCTCTGGGGGCGCTGCGGCTCCGAGTGGAGGCAGTGGCTCCTTCTAGCTGCCCCGTCTTCACCGGTGATTTTTGCACCAAGTTTCTCCTGCACATATGAGGACCACAAGCATGTTTCCCGCCATAAGTGATCTAGACATGATGGTGACTAGGTAGAAGAACCCCTCCAGGGTCCTGGCGCAGGTGGCTCATTGGGAGCATAACTGCAGACCAGCCTCTAGGTCCCACTGACGAGGTGCTGCTGTGGCTCTGGTGTGCAGTGGGAGGCAGCCAGGGCCTCAGCGGGGCTGGCCGAGCACAGCGCAGTGAGCCCAGGGTTCTGGGTGAGCCTGGAAGGTGTGAGGGCAGCGAGCAGTGGGGCCCTGGTGCGGTGTGACCTGTGCAGTCCCGGGAGGAGCTATGAGCAGGAGAGGTACTGGCCTGTGCCTGGGGTAGGAATCAACTCCCGGACTGGGGGGGTCTGGACTCTAGATGATGGTCCTTGGTCCTGCCTGCCACGGGAAACCCCTGGGGCCAGGTGCCCCCCCTTTCCTGCCCCCAGGTGGCTCTCTGGTACCTCCTGGTGAGAAGCTGCTCTAGAGGAATGGGGGTGCGCCCTGGGCCTCTCAGCCAGTAGGTGGCCCTCAGTCCCTTCAGTCATCGGGACTCCTGTCCTTACCACCCCAGCCAGCCTGCTCTCAGGTGCTTCTCAGCCTGAGGACAGAGGTGTGGGCCTGGGCCATCCTACCCTGGAAGGCCCTGCTGAGAGACGGATGGGTGAGGCAGGGTGTGCAGTGTGCCAGGAGGGTGTGTCGGGGACACTATTGGAGGCAGTGAGGGGGCCTTACAGGACAGCTGGGCGCTGATAGGATTTTAGCAGCAGTGGCAGGAGCAGCTGCCCGCTCGGGTCTGGTCCGTGTGTCTGGCAGGTGAGGCTGCAGAGGCCTGGTCATCCTCTGCTCACCTGCAGCTTGGTAGGAGGGCACAGGTACCAGGTTTTTGGCAAACACCCAAGGAAGCCGGTTCTTGTCTCATGTTTAATTGGCTGGCCGTGGTGGTGCACGCCTATGATCCCGGTACTTGGGAGGCTGAGATAGAATCGCAGGTTTGAGGCCAGCCTCAGCAATTTAGCGAGACCCTTTTCAGAGTAAAAAATGAAAAGGGCTGGGGGGTGTAGCTCAGAGGTAGAATGTTCCTAGGTTCAATCCCCAATACCCAAAAAAAGCCCCATAAATTATGTGTGGGCATTTTGGTGATGGCTGACGGTTGGCACTGGGTTTTGTGATAGAGCGCTTTGTCATGCGAGTGGTTCTCAAGCAGCTGTAAATAGGAGACCATCTGCCACGGGTGGTGCTGCCCCCTCCCTCGCGCCCTGGCCTACGCTTGCTGAGGGCTGGCCCGCCCTGAGCGCCCTGAGCCAGTGCCCTCCGTGCCAGCTGGTGCTCTGACTGGAGCGGGGCTGGGAAGGCTCAGGCTGCAGGGCTCGCTGGCTTGCCCTGCCTCCTCGGCTTCAGACCGCTGTCCACTCGGTGAGTCACCAGGAGGAGGGCCGGCCCAGACGGCAGTGCCGCTCCCTAGTATCCGTGATCGTGAGCGGCAGAATCAGTGACATTAAACGCACAGGCCCACCTGCTGAAGCGCAGAGGGTTGGAGTTTGCAGGACCGGAGTTGACTTCGGGACCCCATGGCGTCTGCCTGATATAGGTCTGTAGCATTCTGCTGTTTGGGGTACCCCGCTTCTCAACAGGGAGCCTGTCCTTGGCAGAAGTGGCCGGCGAGCTGGACAGGGAGACGCTGCAGAGGCTAAAGCGGGAGTGCGGCGGCCTGCAGACACTGCTGCGGAACAGCCACCAGGTGTTCGAGGGTAAGGCAGCACATGCGGACACGCGCATGCTGGACACGCGCATGCTGGCACGCTCCCTCCCTCCTGCCCCCTTCAGTTAAATAACCGTATTATTTTATGGTAGCTTAGATTTTGAGAAGAACCTTAAAGATGGTGCGGAGTCCCCTGTGCCCACCAGGCCCTCATCAGCTCTCGCCTCGGGGTGGCCGAGGCCACCCCGCCCTCGTGGATTCTCTCCAGTCCCTGGTGCAGCGTGGCGAGCCCGGCCCGTGTGTGCTCCTGTCCAGGACGCACTCACTGACGCGTCCGCTTCGCACGCCGGCTGCGTCTCCTGTCACCCCAGAGCGTCCCGGGCTGGGGTTACTGTCTGCTTTGGCTGTGGCCACCTGCACACTGGAAAGATCCAGAGCACACGTGTGTGCAAGGGTCACCGTGTGCAGGGGGACCAGCCCGGGCCTGGCTGGTGCTCAGGAAGGCTTCGCGTAGGAGGAGACGCTGCAGCTGGGACTGGAAGGACAGAGAAAGGCATTTCAGGCAGAGCGAGCGGTATGTGCCGGGCCTGGGCTGGGGCGGGCGGCATGCAGCGGCCATGGCCAGAGAAGAATTGGGGCCTCTGCCTAACGTGGAGTAGCCGGGCTCCCAGTCAACCCATGTCCCCATCTGTGGGTCCTGCGCAGACTGGGCCCAGGTCCCTGTCACTTGGGCTGCCGTGAGGGTCACGTGCATGCTGCGTGCAGCTCCACAGTCTAGCTCTGTGGTTGTAGTTATTAAGAGGAAGCAGCCCCGTAGCTTGGAGCCTCTTTCTACATGACACATCTCCTGAAGGCCAGGCAGGCGGTGCTGCGTGCCCCCCTCCAGCCAACTGCGCCCAGGACTCAGGGCAGAGCCCCACCCTGCCTCTGTGGTCAGATAGCGGCTCAGGGAAGGAGGCCTTGGTGGGGACAGGTACCTGGTGGACGTGCAGCACACCCACAGGTACACACTGCCCCGTGTGTAGGGAAACGTGAGCGAGTGTATGCCTTGTGTGCAGGAGCACAGGTGTGCCGTGCCCTGTGCACGGATGACCCTGGGTGTGCACGCACTGTCCTGTGTGCCAGAGGGTTGTGCAGCTTTGCCCACACTGCCTTATGGTGGCCTGGCTGCCCCTGGGTAGCCGACCCTGGTTCCCTGTGACTGGCCTTCATGGGGGAGAGCTGCTGCTGGGACAGGTCAGTGGTTGAAGCTGGCTGGAGCCCTGTTCGGGGTGGATGCAGGAGCGAGGCCTGGAGGCGGGCCCCCCAGGGAGGAGTTGCTGGAACCAAGAGTCTGCGTGGGCAGTTGTGCTCAGAATCTACCCTCCTTCCACAAGCTTGAGCCAGTTAAAATACTTACCGTGGTCCGAGGGGCCTCTCTTCTTTCTTTTTTTCCCAGCACATTTTTTTCTTTGATTTCACGAAGGAGTAGCTTTTCTCTCCACTATAAATATGCATGCATGCATGTGATTGTCTTCTGTGCAGTTCATGTTGGGGGCAGGATTATTTTTGGAGTCACTTCTGAGTAGGAGGCTTGGGGATTGAGCGCCAAATAAACATTCTTTTCTAGTCATGCAAAAAATATGTGCTGAAGCTGGGTCTTATCTCCGTATGAGGTTTTGTTTTGTTTTTTAAACGAACATGGCCAGTCTGGAGAAATGCTGTGCGAGTGGGGAAGTGCGAGTGTGGACGGATGGCTGCGGGTCAGCTCGTGCTGAGCATGGTTCGTGGCCCAGCACCGTGCTGCGGGCTGCAACAGGAACCCTTGAGGGCAGGACGCCTCGCCCCAGCCCCTTCCCAGGGCCTGCCTCCAGCGGTTGGCGCTGGGTGGTAGCTGCGTGGCGGGCGCATGTGATCTGACCTCACTCTGCACTGGGGCACAGTGGACTGTCTCATCTCAAAGGTGTGGACACAGTCAGAGGGGTTGGCTTACTTGCCCAGGCCTGGTCTCCTGGCGAGTGCAGAGGCCGCATCCACCCCAGTGCTGGTGCTGCTGAGTCCGTGGCGCATCTGGGCTTGCTCCGTGTCCTGCAGCCCCTCAGCACTGGTTGAAGGGAGTGCCCGCTGACTGAAGCAGGGAGGAGCGGTCAGCTCAGTGCTGTGCTGTAGCCGAGGACCCCACAGCAGGGCAGGAGTGAGTGCAGAGGAGGAGCAGTGGGCCGGGCCAGGGTGTGTGTGTTCCCGTGATTCCATTTTAAAATTAGGAACACATTTCCGCAGGAGCAGAGCCTGTTGGTGGTCGGACTTGGGAGCGGGCTGGAGTGTGTGTCCCTGGAGGGCCGCCCCTCTGGCGCCTGGCACTGCTCTTGGGCTGGGGGCTCGGGTGTTGGGAGGGGCCGGCAGCGAGCTGGCCTGCGTCCCAGGGTGTAGGCGGGAGCACTGGCCGGCTGGCCATCCCGGGCACTCAGCCTCTGCCCTCTCCAGGGACCCTCTGTCATTAATGCCCACTGCCAGGCCTTAGAAGTTCTGGCTCGGCCCATTTTTTTCACTCCAGGTACTGCTCCAGAACAATGGCTCAGTGTAGCCTTAGCTCGCAAAGCTGCCAAGGGAGGGCCTGTGGGGGTGCCCAGGCTGGGGGCGGGGGTCCACACCAGGCCTGGCCCAGCGCCCACCCTGTCCTCTTCCTCCGATTGCTTCAGCATGTCGGGTTTCAGGCCGGGCACTCCTCTCCATTTTAGTCACGTGCTGGAGTAGTGGTGGGGAGCGCTCTTGCCCCCGGGCCTCTCCCAGTGCCCCTCAGGGTTCTTGGCTCCAGTTGCTCTGTGTCCTGGGCTGCTCCAGGCGCTGCTATGGGGACATCCAGTGGCACATCCTGAAGTCGCCCTAACCCGAGAATCTGCCAGGGAAAGTAGGCCTCACTTGGGCTGCTGGGAGGCAGCAGGGAACTGCCGGCCAGACACAGGGTCACGCGGCCCAAGACAAGTTGCTCTTGTGTCCCGTGGTACAGGGAGGCGCCTCTCCTTGGGCTCTTTTCTCTGGTTTCCAGGGGAAAATATTTAGCTAGTGTCTCTGATGAAGAAGCCAGGCTTGTCATGGCCGCAACACAAGGTGACTGAAGCCGACTCAGAGCCGCCGTCACAAGGCCTTCAGGTTCTTGGAGGCCGGTGAGCCAGACTGACACCGAGGCTCCTTCATTGCTCTTTGAGCCTCTGTCTGCCGCACTTTTATTGGCTTCCGGTGAAAACCAGGAGGGTTTGGTTGCTTTGGCCGCAGTTCCTGTGGTGCCTTGACTGCTCAGAATGGAGCCGCCGAGCGGAAGCCCAGGGCGCCTCGCCTGACTGGCGCTCCCCGCCTGCACTGCCCCCTGGGTCCCCAGCTGTCACAGGCCCCCTGCTGCCACCCATCAGCACTGATGCTGCAGTGACTGGTGCTTCTAGCAGGGCGTGCGCCTCACTGTGCTGGGGGATCCCCATCACTGCCCAAGGGCGTCTGGAGGGCTCTGGGTGTTGCCGTGCATGGGAACCTAGTGTGTAGCTGGTAGTGGGGGGCTTGTATGCACCCCTGCCTCACACTCCCTGAAGAGGACCCTCACCTCTCGCCTCACTGTGCTGGAATGTCCTCAGAGACCTGCCCCAGCAGATATTTTCCAGTGTTTTCCCCAAGTTGGGGACCACCCCTGGGCCCATGGGGTGTGACTGCTTACATGGTGGCCCCAGGCCTGCGGCTCACCCAGGGGGGAGAGCGCCATTCTCATGATGCTCTGCACCGATGCCACCCTCACGGGGCCACTCGGGCTTGCCGCCTGCCTCCTGGCCTCCTGCAGGTCTCCCTGCCCACCAGAGCCTTCCTGGCACCTTCTGCTTGGTAGCCCAGCACGCACCCATCCCTTCCGCCGGGGCACGGTTCCTGCTGCCAGCAGGGTCGCTTGGCACAAGTGCCTTCCATGCAGTGGGCGCGTGGCAAATCCTGGTGAGGGAGCGGCCTCCTGGTTAACCTCTTGGCTCTGTCTTCTTTGTTCAAACCTCAGTTCTGAACGGGCGAGTTCACATTCGCGACTGGAGGCGAGAGCTGCAGCGGGAGAGGCCGCCCGGAGCCAAGCGCGGCCTGTCTTCCGAGGCCTTCAAGACTCGCGTCTGTTGGTTTTTCACCCATCATCCTGACGGCTGCGCGCTGCCCTCCGCCTCCTGCCCGTTCGCCCATGGGCCTGGGGAGCTGCGGCCACCCCAGACCTCCAAGAAGAAAAGGCAGGACCCGTGAGTCGCTCCCTCCACCGACGGGCCGAGAGAACGGTGCCTTGGCCCGCGCTGCTGGGCTGGTGGCCTCCTCCCCACATCATATGAGTCTTCCCATACGCTCGGAAGCCGGAGGAGCTGATTACTCAGGACACCACAGCAGGGACTGGCTTTGCTTCCAACGAGGCCAGTTCTAGATGCGCTCAGCATGTTGGCCTCAGACGCGGCAGGCAGGGTAGATTCTCCCCAAGGGGCCGGCTGGAGAGCCCGCTCAGGCCCTTTTCAGGCCGCTGCTGACTGGGGAGCGGCCTCGCCAGCTCTGCAGAGCATGGGCTTCCCCTTGCCTCCTGCCACTCAGGTGGCTCTCGCCAGGCTCCTGCCGTGACAGGTGTGCAGCTTCTGGTGGAGGTTGTTAGAATCCCGGAGAACGGCAGGAAGTGCTCAGAGCCCTTCACCCCAGCAGCGCTGGTGGCATTGAGATCAGAAGCGGTTCGTGCACAAGGCTCAAAGTGTGACTGTGGGGCCCCCCAGAAGCATGGTGACAGTTCTTTTGATTCCTTCCAGAAAAACAAATCCCCGTCTGTTTGCATTTACGATGACTTCCACGGTTTGCATAAAAGGTTGCACTCTTGCACACTGCCCTTGGTTCCCGCGGGTGTCCCGGGCGTGCTCAAAAGGCCCTGTGGCGGTCCACACTGAGGGCGCACTCACTGGGTTCTGCAGCGCTGCAGGATGGCAGGGCGCACTCCATCCCAGGCTGCGCGCCGGGTGGGCGGAGTCGGCCTTGTGGTGGTGTGGGTCCTCTGGAGGCTCGTTGCTCTGCTGGAGTGCCCGGGAGGGAGGAAGTGCTGGGGCTGAGGGCCACGGTAATGGCGCTCCTGTGCCCATGATCGCTTAGGCCTGTGGAGGTGAGGTGTCGACCTGGTGCCACGGAGGAGCAAACTAAGGCCGAGAGAGAAGAGACTTGTCCAGAGTCCCACGCAGCTGCCAGAGCCGGGACACGCTGGGCTCTGCCCTCCCAGTGGGCCCTTTCCCCGGGTCGCTCCGGTCTGATGTGGGCGAGCTCAGCTCCTCACCCCCGCTCTGGCGCGTGGCGCTGGTTTCCCTTTGTCCATAGTCAAGTGAAACTTTGAGAATGAATCCATCTCAGGTGAAAAGGTGAGTCGGTTTGATAGCGTACCTAGATGATAGATGGCGGTTTAGTGAGTGCACGAAGACAGCAGAAATCACGAGGGTGGCCCTGGAGTGGTGCCAATTTTGGACATTACTGCCCCGTGGCTCCTGCCGGAATCAAAAGCAGGCAGCACCTGCGTCTCAGCACGCCCTCTGTCTCTGTCCTTCTGTCTTGCATGCTGATCTCTGACCCTGCTCCCATTCACCCTGGGCTGCAGTGGCAGGTACCTGGGTCTCCTTGTGTCTGGTGGCAGGAACATCTGGCGGCCAGGAAGCAGCTGAGATGAGAGGCGTGAGTAGGTTGGGGGTTCAGGCCAGCTCCGCGGGAGCCCAGCTGTGCGGTTGCTACAGTGCTGTGCTGCCCAGGAGGAAGGGCCTCCGGCAGTTCATCTGAGGAAGTGTCTGATGAGGATCCAAGGTCCCCGAGAGGAAAAGGGAGTCACCCAGAGTTGCAGAGCTGGGTGGTTAATTAAACATATTAATCTTAATTAAACATATTAATTAAACATATTAATTAAACATATTAACACCAGACATATTAATCTGTCTGGTGGAGGGCAGGCCTCCATGGCTCCCCAGGACACAGGCTCAGGAAGTAAATTTTTGCTCCTTGGGTAGCTAGGAAGTTAGTTGGTCAAAAGTGGCCACGAGGGGCCTCCCCTCTTGTTTGGCTGATTTAGCCAGTGGGGCTTTTCTGCCTGGCCCACTAGAGCCATGTTTATGTGGAAGACAGCTTTGCCCTGGGGCAGGGCGGAGGTTAGGGTCAATGCACTGTCTGGGGAGATACTTGGGCCAGGAGAGGAATTACACCTCACACGTAACAGAGAACACTCCTGGTTGTACATTCAGTGAGCACTTCAGAGCCTTCAGCCAGCTGTGCTGGGTGCTGGAACGGGTGCTGTGTTTCCAGACACAGCAGGCTGTGTGGCTGAGCCCTGTGGACCTGGACGGTGCCTGAGCAACCCCGGGCCTCGCCGGGCTGCAGGGGGGAGGCAGGTGTCCAGGGAGGCTGGGGCCTCGGGGGGAGGGGCTGTCGAGCCAGGGTGGCCACACTCAGTTAAGGGGTCTGCCCCCATCCTGGGGAGGGGTCTTTCAGGGACTGCGCCCTGGCCCCATCTCTAGTGTCTTGCACAGGAACTGGCCCATTCCAGCGTCCAGTGAAGGTCCCTTGTATGCAGCCCAGGGGCCTGGTGGCGTGTGTACTGTCTGATACCTTGGCACTTTTTTCTGCCTCATACTTTGCAGTCATATTTTAGTCTTTAGAAATCCTTTTGGCGGTCATTAGGGTTTATTCTTGAATACATTTTCTTTTAAGAGCTATGTTTTAGTGTGAATAAGAATACCAACTTTTTTGTTTAATGAAAAGAGTCAAGAAGCAAGAAGTACAAATATTCCTGTGGATGATTTATTTGTTGTTTTGTTTTTTCGGTACTGGGAATTGAAGTAAGGGGCATTCTACCTCCAAGCTACACCACCAGCCCTATTTTTTTTTTTTTGAAACATTGTCTCACTAGGTTGATGAGAGATTCATCAACTGCTGAGTCTGTCCTCCTGTCTTAGCTTCCCAAGTACTGGGATTACAAGCGTGCTCCACATGCCCGGCCTGTGGGTGATTTAAAGATCCCTGAGGGATGAGCTCAATGGATTGTTCTCAAAGCTGAGGCCCCTGCCACTGTGTACTGAGGTGGGCAGGCGGGATGTGGGGCCTTGTTCTTTCAGAGCAGTCCCTGTCCCCGTCAGAGCTGTACTCCTAGACTCGCAGGCGCATCCTCCCAGGCGTGCCTGGGCTGCCCAGAGCGTTCCAGCCCTGCCGCCCCCATGCCTCACCCTGGGCCTGGGGACATGGGCTTCAGAGGCAGCCAGAGAAGGTGCAGAAAGCCCTCGAGCGGGCTGGGGCCATGTGTCCTCACGGCTGTGTGCATGTGCACTGGGCATGTGTTGGGTGTGTGCACTCGTGTCTGGGCAACCTGGGGTCATTGCAGTAACCCCCTGGTTTGGGAGCTCTGGGGGCTCGCTGCTATCCGAAGACTCGGCCAGTGTGGCCCTGCAGGTCTCCTCTGCCCTTTGGGGTTTGTTCTGACTCCCTTCTCCTCCCCTTCCCGTTCCTTCTCAGCTGGGAGGTCTGACTGGAGCACTGGTGGGGCTGGGGTCTCAGCCCTCTGCTCTGATCAGCCCACAGGCAGCCCTCGCCCGTCCTCAGCTCGTCTCCATCCATAGTACCATAAGGCTTCCAGGTGTTTCCAGAGCTGCCCTCGGCGCTGACCGCTGCCTAGGCTCGTGTGTTGATGCGATTATGCCTCTCTGGGGCAGAGTCTCTTCCTGCCTCCTTGGGGAGGTGTCCTCGGGAAACACACCACTGGCCCTTTAAGCAGAGTTCAGTATTACAACTGGGAGACTATTGATTGTTGGCATCAAAGAGAAAGAATAAATTTGGCTTGATGAGTCATAATGTGGTATTCTCCAAGATGGTTTTGACCCATAAAAGAGGACTCCTTAATGGCAGTGGCGAGACCAGGCGTTCTTCGGAGCACTGCGCTGGTAATGTCTCCGAGCCTCTCCGTGGGGCACCGCCCGCTCTCCTGCTGCGTCTGCTGGCCAGCCCACCTGCCCCGGGGGCAGGTGCTCGCGTGGGCGTGAGGTCTTCTGCCGCATAGCATACAAACAACAGTGGGCGTAAGTGGTGTAGAGAAACGCGTATTTTTCCCATGGTGGCCGAGGGTCGGGGGCTGAGCACAGCTGTGCTGAGTCCTCTGCCCACAGTACTCCCGGCTGCAGCCAAGGTGTGGCCTGGGCTGTGGCCTCAGCTGAAGCTCGACTGGGGAGGGGTCTGTGTCTACACTCGTGTTGCTTTAGGAGCTGTCCTGAACATAGACCAAACGTGTATGTGTCTTTCCACAGTGTCAGAATTGACACCGGGGGGGGGGGGGGGGGGGGGGGGGGGGGGGGGGGGGGGGGGGGGGGTAGGGGGCGGGGTGAGGCTAGGCAGCCAGATCAGGTCTGCGGAGCCCAGCAGCTAGAAGCCATGATTCAACCAGAGCTCCACCTGCAAGTGAGAAGGGGCTCTGCACGCAGGTGGCTGAGAAAGGGCAGGGGTGTCCCTGGGCCCTGGCACAGGCGCTGCTCGGCTCAGCCCCCTCATCAAGGGCTGGACTCTTCCAGCTGCTTCCAGGCCCCCCAGTCTGCCGCGCACCCCTTCCAATGGGCAGGGGCGGCAGGAGGCAGGGGCTGCTGGAGGTTCTGTGATGTTTTTTGGATTCTTTGCAACCTTGCCAATCTGAGCGCAGGGTGGGATCGAACCAAGCATGTGGGGTCACTCACCCCTGTGTCCCCTCTGTGTCCCAGGCGTGGTTGCCCCATCAGCCACCAGCCTTGTGAGTCACCCCGGGTGACTTTCCTTGGGACCTCAGTTTCCCCATCTGCAGAATGATGGTGGAGGACGCCCTCTGAGCCTGGGTTAGGGAAGGTCTGGGCTCCTGTGTGCGGCTGCACTAGGGGCAGAGGGAGGCTCTGTGGATGGAGTGGTCTGGGTGAGGCCCCAGAAGACAGGCTGAAGGGAAGATAGATGTGCAGGTGCGGGCCAGTGAGGAGGAGGTGGAGGCTACTTCAGGAAAGTTCCTTAGAGGGAAATAGGCAGCTGGTGCTCACCCCTTATGGCCTTTGCCCCGGAATGCAAATATGCAGGTCGGAGCTCTTACAGCCAGGTTGCAACTTTGAAGATAGACATAAATACGCACGCACGCACGCACACATGCACGCACGCACACAGAAAGAGGAGCCGGGGTCACTGCTGACAAGGTAGAGTGGTCACACCAGCCCCACACTACCACCTCCTGCCATCTTCTATCTCAGAGTAAAGCACAGGTCTGTTTGAGACGCCTGTGTGAGCAGCCATCCCTCACCTGCCTTGTGCTGCCAGCCGAGGGTCCCACGCGGGGCCTGATCATCCCAGGGGAAGGGAAGGTAGAGAGCGCGTGTTTAGGGGATTTGGGGGACAATGTGAAGTGGCTGTTGAAAAGCTACTTCAGCATGTCAGATTAGAAGGTCATTACTATTCTGTGGGAGAGCCTGTTGGGGCGAAGCCTGCCAGGGTCACTGATGTCAGGAACGGGAGAGCAACGTGTTACAAAGACAATAGAGAGTTGGAGGAACAAGTCTGCTTTTTCATTGCTGGGACCAAAATACCTGACAAGCGCAGCTGAGAGGAAGGAAGTTTGTTTTAGGGCTCACAGTTTCAGGGGTCAGTCCATGATCGGTTCACAGCTGGAACGGCTTGGCAGCAGGACTTTAGGGCATGGGGGGGGGGCGCCCTCAGCTCATGGTAGGGAGAAGCAGAGAGAGCAGAAGCAGCCAGGGACAGACGCGGTGCCCAAAGTCGCACCCCAAGCGCTCTACCTCCTCCAGCCCCCCAGCTCCCAACCTGGCCGCGTAGCCTAACACATGAGCGTCTCGGGGGGACATTTTACATCCAGACTAGAGCAACACATTCAGGCCGACAGACCCTACAGCTTAGCTACAATGGACAAGTTCCTTGAAAGATAAAATACCGGCACTCACCCTAGAAGGAAGGGTAACCCCAGGAGCCTGCATCTATTAGTGAAATTGAACTTGTGGTTAAAACCCTCCCACAAAGAAAATCAAGGCCTGGTGGTTTTATTAGCAAATTCTACCAAAAATTCAAGAAAGAACTCACATCAGTGATACCTAGATGCTTCCAGAAAGCAGAGGAGGAAGGAATGTGTCCCAGCTCATCTAACGAGAGTTCTGCAGAGGACAGCTCGCCCCCGGCAAAGGCTCCCAGCCCGCAGGGGCACAGGGGGCCATCCCCACAGGCTGCCCTGGCCGCCCTGCATCCCGCCACCTGTCACCCCCCATGACACAGCTGAGTGGCTCCACGTCAGTCCAGGTCTTGGGCTCCCTCTCCTGCACCAGTCAGAGCTCGCTGGCACTCCATGCCTCCGGCAGCGGAGGTGGCAGGCCCTGGCTCTCCACTCTCTGTCGGGGTGGGTGGCTGCTGGCGGGGCCCCAGGCTGCTCTTCCTGTCGCTTTTCTGCTCCCTGCCAGGGTGGCGCGGTGAGAGCTTCTCACTGTCCCTGGCCGGTGGCTGTCCCAGTCAGCAAACATCCGCAGCCCCGTGGGCAGCCGGGTCACACCCAGCTCCCATCCCCAGGGAACGCTCAGAACAACTAGGGAAGAAGACCAGGGATGAAAGGGCCATCAGACGCGCAGACAGCACTGTGGCACACTGATGGTCATTTATGGAGCCCTGATAGTGTAGAAGCTAATAAAGATGATTTTATCTGATGTGTGCAACAAACTTTGAGACACATTCTACTGCCCTCATGTTGACTTTATAGACAAAGAAGGTAAACAGAGAAGTTGAGGAACTTGCCCAAGGTCACACAGCTGTGAGAGAAGCCAGATTTCAACCTTTGCTGGTGGACCCCTTTTTGTCCAACTGGATCTCTCTGTTTTCTGCCATGGAAAGAGGGTAAAGGAGAGGCTGCAGGAGCCCAGAGACCATCCCTGGAGCTGTAAACACATTGCAGGGTATTGAGGGATGAATAGGAGCTGGCCAGGGTGTGGAGGTGCGGGAGAGTGTTCCAGGTTCCTAGCTGGAGAGCTGGCCTTGGCTTCCCCTTTTGAGTGTGGAAAGCAAACATTCTGGGTTTTGTTGTTGTTTGTGGTACTGGGGATTGAACCCAGGGGCGTTCTACCTCTGAGCTATGCCCCCAGCCCTTTGGAATTTTTAATTTGAAACGGGCTCACTAAGTTGCTGAGGGTTTCGGTAAGTTGCTGAGGCTGGCCTCAAACCTGCCATGCCAGCCTCCCAAGTACTGGGATTACCGGCGTGTGCCACGGTGCCTGGCTACTTTTATACATTTGACCTAGAAATGTCATCCAAGCATGTCACCATGAGGGGCTCAGGCTCACCTTGTTGCAATGCGTGCACACCTGTCCCCATGGTGAGTCCCACGGGGCAGGAACAGCAAATGAGTCACACAGAGAAGGACCGGGGACCAGCCTTGGGGGCATCAGTTCTTCCCACAGAGGCCTGACAAGTGTCCACCAAGTGAGCCTGCATGGGGTGGCGTGGGGTCCTTGGAGGAGGTGTCTGGGGGTGACATGAGATTCGGCTTCCGCTCCATGGAGCCCCTTCCCCAGCCTCCCTGGAATGCAGGTTGAAAACTGCTGCTTCCCACGCGGCTCCAGGACACTGCTCAGCAGCCCCCCTGGCACCAGAGAAGACCCGCTGCGCTGCGGGAGACGCAGAGGGCTGCGGGAAGGGATGGGGCGGGAGATGCATTTCAAAGGCTGCTCAGGAATTTGCTGCTGTGCAGGAAATATTTCTGCAAAAGTTCAATGGGGCGCCTGTGGAATCCCAAATATTCCAAGTTTAAAAGGAATGAAGACTTCTGAAGGGATGGAAATTTCTGAGCCCAGGCCAGGCTCTGTGTTCCCCATGAGGCACTCGGTCTGTCTGAGGGCAGGTGGGCAGGAGGGAGGCTTGCCTGGGCCGCACAGCTCCGTGAGAGCCAGCAGGTGGTCAAGTAGGGGGCACAGCAGAATCTGGCCCAGCTGAGCCCAAGGGAGAACGCTCTCGGGACCGGCCCTCCCGGGCCTGCCCTGCAGAACCTCGCGTCTGTGTGTGGTGTCCTTGCTGGCGCAGTCTCCCAGCGTGGCCACCCCGGCTGGGATGGCTTCATTCCTCTCTGACCCCCAGGACAGCACACAGGGCTCACAGAGGCACCTGCAAGATAATCACCACAGTCCCTGGTCTTGTTCCCGGCAGGAAAGCTCTGTGATCACATGATAGTGCTTTTTGTTATAGTGCTGAATCATTTTTCCAAAGTCTGCTTGAGCGGTCATGAAACACGCATGTGCGACCACGTGCGCGTGCGCAGAGCTCCCCGGGCATAACAATGGCAGGCCTGGCCAGGAGGGGGAGCGCATGTGCCAGTAGAGGACACCGCGTCCCCAGGGCCCACACAGCTGGCACGAGCACAGGGTTCAGTGTGGGGTTCCGGTGTGACCACGCTCAGCGATGGCCCAGTGCGGTAAGTCGGTTGATGAGCTATGGCAATTGGACTCCCTGGATGCTGGAATCTATGTCTCCTTGTTTCAGTATGTTTGTGTCCTGTTTCCAGTTTTGTAGCTAGGGAAACTGAGGCACAGAGCGCATCAAGGGTGAGCGAGGCCACGCTGCTTGCACTGGGGGCGCCTGCCTTGGTGCCACACGTACAGCACCGGCCAGGGTGGTATTTGGTGAGGTCCTGCCCCCTTGGGAACCGGCTGCGGCAGTGCAGCTCCTCGGCCTCCTGCCCTTTGGCGGGGGGATGCCCTGGCAGATACGGTGTGTGGAAGGACACGTGGGCCACGTGCCAGAGATGCTCCTCTCTGCAGCAGCAGCAGCTGAGATTTGCTCAACGGCTTGTGTGGTGTTGCAAGGGACACTCAAAACTGTGTCTGGGGTTTGTCACCTGCAAAATCCTGTGCGCATGGAATTATTTGTTGGTTTGTTGCTAAACCTCTAAGGGATGATTTTTCCACTTTTTCTCAGTTTGGAGTCCCCGAGGTCTTTCTCTCAATCCCAGATTTTAAAAAGTTTTCTTTCATGAAGTTTATATATTTTATTTTTTTAGGTTACTTGTCTTTTGGGGGTACACAGTTCTATGCGTTTCATTGTGTGTATAGATTTGTGTAACCAAGACCATGATCAGGTGTGGAAAAATTGAGTCTCCCTCCCCTAAAGAAACACTGGGCTCCCCCAAACCCTGGCCCTTCCAGCAGTGGGCTGCCCATGGGGGCTGTGCTTTGTGCACTGAGAATGTTGTGGTGATGAGGTAGGTGACTGGAGTCCTCCCAGGAAGCCTCCCAAGTAACCATGCTCAGAGTATTCAGAGAAGAAAGGGGGGCGCCTGGGGTGGCCCCTTGGCTCAGCACCGTGAGAGCCACCTCAGGTGCTACCGTGTCCATGGCTTGTCCCTTTTCATTGCTGCATGGAATCTGTGTATGCCTGGATTTTCATCCATTTGCCCCACAGAGGACTTTTGGATTGTTTCCAGTTTATGTCTTCTGCCAAATGTGGGCAGTTTTCACCCACTCTTTCTTCAAAATTTGTTTCTGCACTGTCTTCTTCTTCCTCCCCTCCTGGGTCTTTAGTGATCCCGAATGTCAGACCTTTAATATTTCTCATAGGTCTATGAACATTGTCCCTCTTTCTTTCTTTTTTGAATTGTATTTTTTTTTTTTTTGCGGTACTGGGGATTGAACGCAGAGGCGTTCTACCTCCACGCTACGCCCCCGGCCCTATTTTTTATGCTTTATTTTGAAACCGTGTCTCACGAGGTTGCGGAGGGCCTCACTAAGGAGAGAGAGAGAGAGAGACAGACAGACAGACAGACAGACAGAGCAAGAGCTGAGGCTGGCCACGAACCCGGATCCTCTGGTCTCCGCCTCCCAAAGTACCGGGATTACAAGCGTGTGCCACCACGCCCGGCTTGAATTGTATTTTTATTGAGGTAAAATTCACGTAACATTAAAGTCACCATTTGAGTCATTTAAAGTGTCCAAGTTAGTGGTATTTGGTGTATTCACAATGTCATATAACTGTCACCACTATCTAGTTCTAGAACATTTCCATCATGCCAAAAGGAAACCTGGAATTGTTAATGACTGTTTCAGTCAGTGTTCCCACTGCTGTGACCCAAAGTACCTGACTGCCACAACTTAGAGGACGGAAGAGTTATTTGCTCACAGTTGGGGAAATTTCAGAGGGTTCAGTCCATGTTAGGCCTTTTGCGGAGCTCAGGGCATGGCAGCGGAAAGCAGAGAGAGGACAAGGGCTCTGCTTTTACACCATGGAAACTGGAAGCAGGAGAACTAGCAAGGGCAGAAGGGACTATATATAGTCCCCAAGGCCACACCCCCAGAGACCCCTCCTCAGCAACCAAGCCCCGCCTCCAACATGGCTGCCATGTGAGGTCTAGGGGACAGTCTAAATCCAAACCAATAGAATAACCAACCCCCATCCCTTTTCACCCTCACCCCCTGACAACCTTGAATCTATTTCTGTCTCTATGGATTTGCCTACTCTGGACATTTAATATAAATGGAATCACAATATGTGGCCTTTGTGACTGATTTGGTACACTCAGCATCCTGTTTCAAGGTTCATCCATGGTAGAGCAAATGCCAGCACCTCATCACTTTTTATGGCTGAATAATATT
>PVJS01024615.1:0-27500 GCA_004027185.1 Glis glis
ACCGGGTCTCACGAAGTTGCGGAGGGCCTCACTAGGGAGAGAGAGAGAGAGTGAGAGAGAGAGAGAGAGCTGAGGCTGGCCGCGAACCCGGATCCTCCGGTCTCCGCCTCCCAAAGTACTGGGATTACAAGCGTGCGCCACCACGCCCGGCAAGGTTGTTTATTTTTCATTTTGGCAATTCGAGGTCTGTAAGTCTACACATGTAAAGGATTTGCCCACATTGACTATAAATCACATAGTACCAGGTACTAACCTTATGTATTTAAATTCTTCTTTATCAATAGTTTATTACATATTTCTATCCCTTTGATTGGTTTCTTTTAATATTTTTTACTAGTACAAAAAGTTTATATTTTACTTGTATCTAAAAGTGGTCCAGTTTTATCATACATCATTCTTGCATAGCTGAGATAGTATGTACCAGTCCATTTCACTAGTTTCTAATGTTTAATGCTCCTATTTGGAATTACTATCAGATTTAATCATCAGATTTTATCTATTTTAATACGTTTATTGGTGCATTGTAATTATACATCATATTGAAGTATAGTGATAGGAATGAACATGCAGGCAACCCTCGGCATGTTTCCCTCTATATCCCACCCCCTTCATCCCCTTCCCCATACATACTATTGAGATTGGTATTGATAATTTCATATAAGTACACAGCATTATCTAAACTGTAACCTTCATTGCGTCTCTCTCCCCACTCCCCCCATCACTCCATTGGAGTCTCTACTTCTTTATCTGAGGTCTCTTGTTTCCCAGATTCTCTGTAGCTTCCACATGAGAGAAAGTGGATTTTAATATATTAAAATATCTCCCATCCCTCCTCTTGAATTATTCTTGCCTCACACTACTTCTTTGTTCACACTGTTATGTGAATTTTCTTCTTCTTGAATAAGAAGCCAGTGGAGATGAAACATTAATTAATGTGAGGCAGTGAATATCAAGGCCATTCTGGGGGGAAAAGGCATTAAGATGATGATGCTACAATTACTACTGCTATTGTGCATCATCATCATCATCAATAATGACACCATATGATAGTCTTGCTTACTGATCTTTCCTGATAAGTTACACTATGAATTTATCAAGAGAGTGGACTGACTGGGTGTGGTGGTACACACCTGCAATCCCAGTATTTGGGAGGCTGAGACAGGAGGATTGTAGGTTTGAGGCCAACCTCAGCAACTTAGTTAGACCCTGTTTCAAAATAAAAAATAGGGCTGGGGGTGTAGCTTAGGTCAATCCCTACAACCAAGAAAGAAAAAAAAAAAAGAGCAAGCAAGCTCTGGAGGCTGCAACTGGTGTTTAAAGTGATCTAACAGCAAACATGTTAATATTTTTCTTAGTTTTCTTCCACAGGAACAAGGCATATGTCTTCAGAAGTTTATTTTTCTCCTTTACTATTAGAGTGTTGTATTTTCCTGTAAATAAATGCCTTCTGTTAAATTGTGAAATTATTAATCATGTTAAAGAAATCCCCTATAAATAATATATTTCACTTTTATTGAACATCATATAGAGGCATGAAACTTTTTTTTTTTTGCGGTATCGGGGATTGAACCCAGGGGCGTTCTACCTCCGCGCTACACCCCCGGCCCTATTTTTTATACTTTATTTTGAAACCGGGTCTCACGAAGTTGCGGAGGGCCTCACTAGGTAGAGAGAGAGAGAGAGAGAGAGAGAGAGAGAGAGAGAGAGAGAGACAGGGAGAGAGAGCGAGCTGAGGCTGGCTGCGAACCCGGATCCTCCAGTCTCCGCCTCCCAAAGTACTGGGATTACAAGCGTGCGCCACCACGCCCGGCTGAAACATTTAATATACTTATTGAAAAACCAGAATGCATGTGCCATGCAAAAATATGTCAGCATCTGAGGAAAGAGTGAAAAGAATTATATTAAAATAAAGTCTTATGAGATTATAGCACTTTTTTCTTTCTGGAAATTTTTCTTTAGTTATATTATTAAATTCTTAAGAAATTAAGTAAAGATGATGGCTTTCTTAAGAAAATATTTTCAGCGGGGCATGGTGGCATGCGCTTGTAATCCCAGTACTTGGGAGACTGAGACAGGAGGATCACAGGTTCGAGGCCAGCCTCAGCAATTTAGTGAGGCCCTCTGCAACTTACTGAGACCCTGTTTCAAATTAAAAAACTAAAATAAAATTGGGCTGGGGGTGTAGCTCAGAGGTAGAATGCCCCTGGGTTTAATCCTCAGTACCACACACACATAAAAAATTTTCCTTTAACATGTGACTTATACCCCTTTCCTCTTTCAAAACATGATAAGTCATGCTCTTTTTTTACTTTCCTTTCCAGGAATAAGCACTATGGAGCCCCAAAGATAATTTTTTAAAGGTTTTTATTACTAAGTTTCTATAGGAGTTAATAATTTTTACATTTTCTGTCTTATTGTTCTTCTATTTTATTTTGGTTTAGCAGCTCTAATATTATATTTTATTACATATATGTCTACTTCTAAGTAGAAATGAAATTTGTTAGAATATAAGAAAATTATAATCCCGATTCCCCCCCTCAGATTTTATAATAAAAATTTTCAAACATTACTGAAATGTTGATTCCTAATGGTTGTTACTTTTGCCAAATATCACATGAGAAGCAAAACCAGGAATCATTCTTTATGGGGGATATTGATATGTGATGTTTTCTTTTTGGAAGTTTTGATATTAGAGTCATGGTGGTCTCATAACATGAATGGTCAGTGTTTCTTCCTACTTTATTTTCTGAAAAACTTCTCATGAGATCAATGTTATTTCTTCCTTGGTTGTTTGATAAAGTGATTAGTAAAACCAAGTAGCCTGGAGTTTACTTTGTGAGAAGATTGTGGATAACAAATTGAATTCCTTTAACAGAGAAATAGCTACACAGATTTTTTGTTTCTTCTTGTGTCAGTAAGTTGTGCTTTTCTAGGAATTTGTTCATTTCACCTAAGTTACCAAATTTGTTGGCATGAAGTTTTTCAATATTCTCTTACAATCCTTTTAGTTTCTGTTGTATCTGTAATAGTAATTCCTGTTCCTTTTTTATTTTCAACATGGGTTATTTGGGTTCTCCCACTTTTGTCTTTGATCACTCTATCAGGAGTTCATCAATTTTGAGTTGTTTGCAATTTGGGGCAATTAAAAAGAAAGTTGCTGTGAACATTTGTGTACAAGTTTGTATATGGACATATGTTTTTATTTATCTTCAGTATGTGCTTAGCAGTGGAACTTCTGGACTATATGGTAACTCTGGTTTAACCTTTTGAGGAGCCACTAAACTGTTTTCCACAGTGCTTGCACCTCTTCCTCCAGTAGGGGATGAGGGGTTATAAATCCTCCACCTGCTTGCTAACGCTCATCAACTCTGTCTTTTACTCTAGCTATCCTAGTGTGTTTGAAATGGTATCTCATTGTGCTTTAATTTGCATTTTTCCTACTGACTCCTGATATTGACTGTCTTTTTATCTGCTTCTTGGCCATTTGTATATTTCTTTGGCCATTGAAATCCAGTTTATCATTTTTTCCATTATGGTCTGTTTTTCCATTCTTATCTAAGAAACTTTATCCAAGGTCACAAAGATTTTTTTCATGTTTTTTCAAGAAGTTTTATAGTTTTAGAGTTACCTGGCATATAGTTTAATTTTTGTGTATGATTTAAAGAAAATGTTCATTTTCTCCCAAGGGAAAGCCTTGTGTGTTTACAACATTTTTATTTAATGTAATTATTGATAAATTGGGGGTTAAGTCTTTTATTTTTGTTTTCTGTTAGTTCCCTATTTTTGTTTATTTGTTTTTGTGACTTCCCTTGGGTTGCTTAAGCATTTTCTAAAAACCGGTATATCTTTTTTATTCCATATGCTTTCAAACCTACTTGTGTCTTTTTAAAGTCCATCTTTTATAGAAAGTATATACTTGGGTCTTGTTTTTAATCCACTCTGATAATCTTTACCTTTTAAATAATGTGTTGAGATCACAAACATTTAATGTAATTAATGATATGGCTGAATTTAGGTCTACCATCTCATCATCCTATCCTACATTTTTTGTTTTTCTATTCCCACTTTATTGCTTGTTAAACTATTTTCTTAGTATTCCATACTGTCTGTTGGCTTTTTATCTATACCTGCTTTAATGATAATAATGTAATTTAATAATAATAATTATAATAATAATAATAATAAAATAGTGGTTGCCCTTGTAATTACAGTATATATCCCTAGTCAGAGCTTGCATTTTGAATACAGTGAATCAAAAGCTGTCTTGGAGGCCTACATGGCAGATGTCTATTTATACCTCATTGACTAAAACTGGATCTCCTCACTACCTTTAGACCAATCATTGTCTGCAGGTAGTGGCTAGATTAGACAAATTAAGATACTCTGTTATTGGAAGAGGAATTAAACTACACTGAAAGAGAAGGGTCTCTTTCTGCTACTCGAACAAATTGTTGTTTGTTCATAGGGAAGGAGAACGAATGCAGGATAAGTTACAGTCAGTGTCTGCCACAGTAATTAATCTTATCTAATATAGTTAGTTTGCCAAATTCTTAACCTCAGCACATTTTAGCATAATTCTTTTTTTGTTATTTTGCTTAAATAATTTATTAACAAAGGAACATGATCTCCTTCAAAGAATCACACAAAGTCTAGCTTTCAGTGTTTGTTGCTCCTGTGCTTCCTATTTCTATTTGTTGTTTATTTGAGCAAAGGCATAAAATTTGAAAATTCATGCAAAGCTAGCCTATGTAGATAATAATTATTATCTATTAGTGAGTGAATAACAAATGAATGTGTAAAAGTATTTCTGACTATAAAAATATAATTCTGTAACGAATCAGTTCAATTTTATTCTAGCAGATCAGAATTTCTCTCAATGAGTTTATTTTGCCATAAAGGAGACAATCACAATTTTTTTTTTTTGCGGTACTGGGAATTGAACCCAGGGGCATTCTACCTCCGAGCTACACCCCCAGCCCTATTTTTTATTCTTTTATTTTGAAACAGGGTCTCACCAAGTTGCGGAGGGCCTCACTAACTAGCTGAGGCTGGCCGCGAACCCAGATCCTCCTGTCTCAGCCTCCCAAGTACTAGGATTACAAGCGTGCGCCACCACGCCCGGTAACAATCACAATTTTTAAAATAAGCAAAATAAAAAGAGATTAATTGTGATGTTGGGTTGTTTCCTTTACCACTTGTAAAAGAAGGTAGGTGTCATAAGAAATGTTACTTAGAATTCTGTTTTTAAAAGCCTAGATGGTATTTTGAGTATCTTTGACTAATGTATTTTGATACAACATGGATATGCTTGGAAAAATATCTTTCATGGAGGAAAAAAATTGGCATTTGCAAAGTTTAATTAAATATAAGATGTTTGGTTTGTGAAAACCAGGCTTATAATTTTGAAAGCACATTTCTTACTTTCCTCTCTGATAGGAGCTGTAGTTCTTTATTACTGATGATTGAATTATAAATTCTCTCAGGCAGATTCTGTATTTTCCATTTCATTAGCAACTTGTATGTGCAGCCTTCTATGTTTATTCTTAGATGATTTATAATTTCATGGATAAATAGATACATATTATCTTATAGAATTTCCTTAACCTTTCAAAGATACAGTGAGGGAAAATGCTCCTGTTTTAAGCATAAGGAAGTTAAGACTTAGCAATAATAAATGAAAAGATCTCAGTTCTTGTACTTGTTAGGGGGGAGGCTGGGACCTGACCCACTTGGTCCCGTTCCTCATAGGCTGCATGACCTCCACACCTGCGTGGAGACTTTCCTGCCACCTCAGTGTCTCCCAGAGGGACGGCATGAGACTTTTGGGTGGGAATATCATTTGTTGTAGAGGGCATCTCATTTAGCATCTCTAGATCCCATGCACTAAGTCTCAGCACTACTCCTCCATCACTGTGACATGCAGAAATAGCCTGCATGTTTTCAAACACTCCCTGGAAGCTGCACTGTCTCAGTACTCACCACCACACTGGCTCCCTAGTCATCGATGGTAGGATTTACAACCACAATGAATAAAAAATGTCTTGACAAAGAATTTCAAGCATTTTTAACTAAACACATAAAGCTTCCTGTGTGCAAGGCTGTTCCAGGACTGTCAAGGAAATGTTTGGAGGAGAGCAAAGGGTATTTGGAATCCCTTGAGCAATGGGATTGCCAAAGCTTAGAAAATGAGCTACAATTGGGGTAGAAGAATCACCTCGAAATAATAACCATGAGGATAACAATAATAACGCCACATCGAATCCCTACTCTATAGTTGGCGTTATGTTAAGACACTTACATGTATCATCCCATTTAACTCTCACAAGAGCACCATGCAATGATTGCTACCATCACCCTCTTAGATCACTGAGCCATGTCACCCCTTGCCACAGCCCGTCCTAGAACACAGAAGCAGAAGGACCAGAAAGGAGCTCTGTTCTTTGTTTCTGTGCATTACTACCCTCATGTGATCCATTCTCTACAAAATCAACCTGAGCCATTTTTATAAAATGCAATCAGAGCACATCACTCCTTTGCTAAAATTCTCCAGTTGCACCCTGTCGCCGGGTAAACTCTGGAGCCCACAGTGGCCCACAGGCCACACATGTCCTGTCCTCATAGACCTCCCTGACCTCATCTCCTTCCCCCCGTCCCACCTGACCCAGCCACATGGGCTCCTCGCCATTCTCAGAACAAGCCAAGCGTGTTCCCACCTCAGAGCTGCTGTGATCGTGGTCCCTCCCCCAGATGCAACTCACTGTCTTAGCTCATTTAGTCTCTGATCAAACCTTCCCTGGAGAGCCCTTTCCAGTGTAAACACCTCCCTTCCTCACGCTCTCCTCTGTGCCCCACCATGTTTTCCTCATGGTGTTTGATGCCACCTGACACTACACTGAATGCTTCTTTATCCTACTGTTCACTGCTTCTCCTTTCATAAGAACGCGAGCGCATTCAGTGGGAACTCGTCTCTGAAGCCCCATCCCTTAGAAAACTGCTCGCCACATAATAGCTCAATACATTCGTGTTGACAACGCAGGACTTAGAGAATTGAAGTTGTTTGCCCAGTGTTCCGAACTAATAAGGGGTGCGTTTATACTCCGAACTCCCCGCCTACCAGAGAAGACTCCCCCTTGGGAAGAGAAAAAGAGATAACACAGATGGCAGAGAGGTGTAAGATAGGAGATGGGGGTGGAGTCAAGGCCTTTCTTTGCTAGAAAATGCTCAGTGGAACTTGGTTTTTGTTGTTGTTTTTTAATTCACGCAATAATCAAAGACAATTGTACAAAAGGTGAAACTAAGGTGCAGGCACACTTTAACAAATCTGGAGTCTGTAGGTAAATTAGATCCAAAGTCCACTTCTCTCTCTGGGCTTGGCAGCTGCTAGACAGCTCTGTGCTTTAATTTTGCTGCCTGATTGTCATATGAAAGGACTTCATGCAACTCGGTGTACCCTGCTCTCTGAAAAGAGCTGTAGTGGTCATGTTGAACAAATTCACTCAAGGTCAGTTCAGAAATAGCTAACACATCCAGAGTAACCAGAATCACAGTCGACTCATTGGAATTTGCTTTGTTCTATTGCTGTGGAGTCTTAGTCAATTTTTTATTTTTCTTCTTCTAGTTCTTGGCATTGTATTCTTTTGTTCCTTTCTCCTTGTATATCATGACTCCTAAGGAACCTAGCTAGCTGTATATTGAATACTTAAAATTTTTTTAAAGTAACTTTACAATTAAGAAAAATGGCTTATCTTTTTGGCTAGGGGGAAGCAAGGGAAGCCGACAGAATAGATCCTCAAGTGATATGGACACAGTTTCTTGCTGGAATTTGCAAAGCCGATTTAAACACGATCTTAGTTTTCAGAAGATTGTTTTTAAAATATAGAAATTCAAGAAGACAGCCTTTGAGAATGCAAATTTTGAAGAAGTTGGAATCTTTTCATTTCAAATATAATATTAACCACAGAGCTCATCTAGCTGGATATCACAGTGTGTACAACGTAAGGAAACCATCGTAATAAAAACAGCTTCCCCACCTTGCTGGTGTTCCATGCTGTCTTTGCTCTACATCGGTTTTTGTGTTATTGGTTAGAAAAATAGCAGTGTATGCAAGAGATCCGAAGGGCAGAAAATTATGACCACTAGTTAAGAAACAATGAATGAATTTCAGCAAATGAATTGTGCCAACTTGCAGTATGAAAATGAAGCTTTCAAAAATGTTTCAAGGTTATACACCTCACTGTTGGGGCAAAGTAAGGTTTATGTGATGAAGACAAAATCTCAGAGCATCTCACAGGCAAAGGGGTAAGAATGAATTTTAATATGAGGTAGCCTACGTGCCCATGGTATTCAGGGCTCTGGGCTCCCAGAAAGATGACCCAGCAGTTTTCAGCACCTGTTGAGTCTTTCCCCAGGAGTGCATGCCTAGCCTTCATATTTCTGTAATTTTTGCTACTATCTCTGGGGATCTTTCTGTGGGACAGCAATACATATGAATACGTCAAATAGAACTTTTTTTTTGGTACTGGGGATCGAACCCAGGGGCATTCTAACTCCAAGCTCTACTCCTAGCCCTATTTTATTTTAAACAAGGTCTTGCTAAGTTACTAAGGCTGGCCTCGAGCCTGTGATCCTCCTGTCTTGGGGATTACAGGCAAGCACAGTGCTGCAGAAAGTTACATCTTTTCTTGAACTCCACTTACTCATCTTTTTTTTTTTTTCCAGTACCGGTGATTGAACCCAGGGGCGTTCTACCTCCATGCTACACCCCCGGCCCTATTTTTTTATACTTTATTTTGAAACCGGGTCTCACGAAGTTGCGGAGGGCCTCACTAGGTAGAGAGAGAGAGAGAGAGAGAGAGAGAGACAGACAGACAGACAGACAAACAGAGCTGACGCTGATTGCGAACCCAGATCCTCCGGTCTCTGCCTCCCAAAGTACTGGGAATACAAGCGTGCGCCACCACGCCCGGCCACTTACTCATCTTTCTACCATTCCTAGATTGGTCTTAGTCACAGTGAAAACAAATTGTATTTCTAAAGAAATCACCCTATTAAATACAATCTGGTGTGTGTGTGTGTATACATGCACACACACCCACACTGTATACACATGCATTTTTCACTTTTGATCCCCAATGAAATTTATTTTCACTATTTTCACTTAAATGGCAAATTTTAAGATTAGGCTAAAGTTTATAACATCAAATTAAGGTAAGTGTAATGATTTATTAGAAAAGGAGTGCATGTGTGCAGGGTAATTGATGTGGAATAGTGTTGAGAATTTCAGCCCAACACAGAGTGGCATAGGATATTTTTGCCAAAGTATCCATATAATCTGGTGTGTGTGTGTGTGTGTGTGTGTGTGTGTGTGTGTGTGTGTATGTGCGCGCGCGCGCGCGTGTGCGTGCATATGTGCACACACATTGCTGGGAATCGAGCCCAGGGGCATTCTAATTCTGAGTTACACCCCCAAGCCCTATATTATTTTTTATTTGGAAGTAGGGTCTGGCTAAGTTGCTGAGGCTGTCCTTGAACTTGTGATCCTCCTGTCTCAGCCTCCCAAGTACTGGGATTACAGGCATGCGCCACCATGCCCACCTTATAATTTGCTTTTGATTTACTGATAAACTTGTTTTCAGTTTATGTAGAAGATCATTTGCAGCTCGTAGTCTGTTCCATCTTGCTGAATTGTGGCATATGGCAATTTCATCCCCTGATTTCAGCCCTCAAGTCTTGAGGATGGAAAGGAAAATTAGCAAAACTCATAGAATAATGAACTTTCATTATTAGTAGGACAATGTGGGGAGATTTGAGGGGCTCCCAAAAAAGAACCTGCCACTTAACAGACTCCAACCCTCCTTCACCTGATAGTGTCTGAAATACACCATTCCAGCGTTGTCCCTCCCTTGGAGATGGGGAGGGGTGGGACAGAGGGTCTGTTCCCAGGGCTTGGAGATGGGAAGACATGTGTTTACCTGCTGTGGTCCAGACCACTAACAGGTGTGCTGGGAAGGGGCACTGTGATGTCTGCGGAGGCTGATGGGTCTTCTGTGGTGGGGAGCCCTGGAATTAGGAGCCTTGGCACAGGGACAGTGAGAGGGCACCTGGCAAACCTCTTTGAGGGAAAGAGAATGGCCAAAGCCCAGTGTGACTGCCTCAGGGTTTTGTTTAAGACCACTGGCCTCGCCTCCTGCAGGCTAAATGGGTGATTCACATGGGGAGGGTGGAGGTGGTGGTGGGAGGTGAAGGAAGGGGAAGAATCGCTTAACGCTCCATGGGTTTACCTTCAGCATTCATTAAAAACTAGTAGGGTTTATTCCAGTGCCGGTTTACTCTAAATATGAGGCAGGCAGGCAGGGAGCCTAAGCGCTGGAGGCCAAGACTTGTCTTCCTTGTCAACTAGAAAACCACCTGGGGTTAAGAGGGTCTGTGCTATCTCTTGCTCCAAAGATAAGGCTGATCCTGAGAGTGAAGTAGAATGAAATTTGGAGCCAGGTGTGGTGGCTCACACCTGTAATCCCAGTACTTGGGAAGCTGAGACAGGAGGATCACTGGTTGGAGGCCAGCCTCAGCAATTTAGCAAAATCCTCAGCAATTTAGCGAGACTCCGTTTAAAAATAATAATAATTTTTTAAAGGGCTCAAAGGTAGAATGCCCCTGAGTTCAATCCCTAGTATATATTCCCCAGTATATATATACTATGGAAGCCCCTCCATCTTGGAACTCTGGGACCACATCTAGAGGGTGGGAACGGGTTGAGGTTATAAACAAACCTAATAGAATCTGAGATGTGGGGCAAAGCTGTGGAACTTAGCTCCTTGAGAGCTCAGCACCACGGCTGTGTCATGCTGTGAGCCCCACGTCTTTACACCCACTGCAGCTGGGAGGTTCAAGGGAGGAGGACAGAGAAGGTGCTGGGCGGCCTTTCCTCTCATCCAGCACCACAGCCCTCCTGTCCAGCTCCCACCTGCCCCACAGTCAGTTCCCCATGTGCCCAGATTTCTGTTCACTGGTGAAAGAACATTTCTCCATTGGTGTAAGTAATGATAATTTTTTAATGTTCCAAAAACAATGATAAAAGTAATAAAATGGTGTTGTTAACCATGTTCCTCCTCTACTGATTAAACATTAATAGTGAGATTCAGTGGGGAAATGCATTGGAAGGACATGCTGACAAGCATCTTTCCAAGGCTTCAGCAGATTCTTCAATAGCAAATAGATGTCTTGGCGAGGAGTCGAGGAGCAAGAGAACACACCGTGACGCAGGTGCCTGCGCCGCGCGGAGGACACGCAGCGGCGGAGATGTTGGAAGCACAAAGGCTGAGTCTTGATTTTTTATTGTCATGTCCCTACCATGGGATAAAGTAGGTGCTCAATAAAAGTTGAACAAATGACTGGACACACCTTTGAAGAGCACTCGGGTTCCTCCCTTTTAGCACTTTTACTTCCCCAAATCTGCCCTCTGACACCCTACTTCTATCCCCAGTAAACGTTTCCAGCTGCAGCAACTTTCAACCAGACTCCTGAGAGATGATCAGCTGTGCCCACGCACACCAGCTCCACATCCTGACATTTGGAAAAGAGAGCTTTTATCTGTCTCAAAACCAAAGCACTGATTCCCATAGCTGTGTGGGAATTTAGAAACCCTAAACTCCAATTCTCTCATTTAATAGACAAGGAAATGAAATTTGAAATGGTTTAATGATTAACTCAAGGTCTCAAGGTCTCACTTCTAGTTAGGATCACTAGAGCCAAAGAACAATAACCAGTATCACAGGCCAGGGACATTTCTCCCACAAAGCAATGGCTTGTGGAGTAGACAGGAGGAGGCAAGGGATGGATGCTCACCAGACTCATTGAAGCAATCATCATGGTTATTAGGCATAGGCACAAATTAAAAAGAATGAGTGAGGTAGAACTATTTACATATACTAGCACAGAAAGATCTCCAGACACTATTCAATGAAAAAAAGCAGTTGTATCAGGCATTAATGGTGCATGCCTGTAATCTCAGTACTTGGAAGGCTGAGACAGTATCACAGGTTCAAGGCCAGCCTCAGCAACTTTATGAGGCCTTCAGCAACTTAGCAAGACCCTATGTCAAAGAAAAAAAAATATATATATATGGCTGGGATGTGGCTTGAAGGCAGAATGTCCCTGGGTTCACTCTCCAGCAACACACACACATGCACGCACACACACACACAAACACACACACACGAAATAAAGGAAGAAAAAGGAAAGGATGAAGGAAGAAGGAAGAAGGAAAGAAAAGAACAGTTGCAAGATAGTACATAGAATGGTCTGTTTATGTGAATCAAAATGAATAGTGTATATTTTTCTCTGGATAAGGTCTGGGAGGATGGATTCCACCCTGAAAAGAGCGCAGGGCTGTAGGAACAGGATGATGGTCAAAGGAAAGTTTGTCCTTATTAGCATTGTTTTAATTTTTGTAAGTAGAATTCATTGCTTAAAAATTAATTTCTGAGCCGGGCGTGGTGGCGCACGCTTGTAATCCCAGTACTTTGGGAGGCGGAGACCGGAGGATCCGGGTTCGCAGCCAGCCTCAGCTCGCTCTCTCTCTCTCTCTCTCTCTCTCTCTCTACCTAGTGAGGCCCTCCGCAACTTCGTGAGACCCGGTTTCAAAATAAAGTATAAAAAATAGGGCTGGGGGTGTAGCGCGGAGGTAGAACGCCCCTGCGTTCAATCCCCGGTACCGCAAAAAAAAAAAATTAATTCTTTTTTTTTTCTTTTTTGTGTAGTAGGCATTCTACCTCTGAGCTACATCCCCAGACCTTTTTATTTTTATTTTGAAACAGGGCCTCACTAAGTTGCAGAGGCTGGCTGCAAACCTGCAATCCTCTTGACTCAGCCTCCCAAGTAACCCCCAGACCTTTTTATTTTTTATTTTGAAACAGGGTCTTGCTAAGTTGCTAACTCTGGCCTCAAACCTGCAATCCTCCTATCTCAGCCTCCCAAGAACTAGGATTACAGGTATGTGCCACTGCACCTGGCTAAGCATTAATTTCAAATTGCAAAGTATGTTTTTTTGTGGTGCTCCATGTCACTCCATGGCTTTGCTATGGATCCTATTCTGAGGGCTCACCCTGCTGTCTTCATCCCGTGGAATATCTAGATGGCTTTGGGGTCATGGTCTGAGGTACAGGGAGAGGAGAGAGGGAGTGTTTCTGGCTTATCTTCTAAAAAGTACTCATTACCCTCTCCTTCACACTGATTGCCACTGTATACCTTGAACATAAGTAATGAATGAAAATGATGAAAACAATATCACACGTGGTGACCCACACCTGTAATCCCAGCACTTGGGAGGCTGAGACAGGAGGATCCCAGGTTAGAGACCAGCCTCAGAAATTTAGCAAGACTGTCAGCAACCTAGCGAGACCCTGTTTCAAATAAAATAAAGGGCTGGGAATGTAGCTCAGAGGCAGAACACCCCCGGGTTCAATCTCAAGTAGCACAAAACAAACAATCGAACATGTAAATACTACTACTACTAAAGGGCAATAGCTCCTTCATGCATTCTCATTCTCGTTTAATCTTCATCAGCACACTGTCAGGTAGGTTGTTATTATTCCCACATAGAGATGAAAAACTGAGGCTCTAAGAAATCCAGGAGCCTGACTGCGGCCTCACAGCTGGTGAGTGGCGCCGGGTTTGAACCCGGGCAGTGTGATTGTCGAGTCTGCAGTTGGGCTCAGCTATCGATACTTCTTGAAGAAATGCTGGCCGCCAACGTCTGTCCGTAGGAGGACTGCACAGGCTGGAAAATAGGGTTCGGTCCAAACCAGAAAATGCAGGACTCCTGAGAATCCTTCTGTCCAATCTGCCTCCTGTTGCTTCCTCCTTGTTCTCTTTTGAGCCTTAGGTTTCAATTGTCCCTGGGTGACTAAGTCAAGTGCGTAATTCTATCAGGCAATGTGTAGCGAGGGGGAAATAGTCTCCTTTGGAGAGTGAGAATCCATCTCTTGTCATGTACAAGCCTAGCAACGATTTCTCAGTTACCAGTTTATTTTATTTAGAACAACCACAGAAAATCAAAACAACGAGAAGCAGCTTTTAAAGGAGATAAGGCCCATCCTGCCTGGAGCCAGTGAATAAAATTTCTTTCCTAAAATTCACTTTGGATATGTTTTGTTTCTTGAAGGGATGGAAAACATAAAGGGTAAAGTTTGAAAAAAAATTTTTTTTGCAGTACTGGGGATTGAGCCCTGGGGCATTCTACCCCTGAGCTACACCTCCAGCCCTATTTTTTATTCTTTATTTTGAAACAGGGTCTTGCTAAGTTGCGGAGGGCCTCACTAAGTAGCTGAGGCTGGCGGCGAACCTGTGATCCTCCAGTCTCAGCCTCTCAAGTACTGGGAATACAAGCGTGCGCTACCACATCCAGCTGAAATTATTTTTATAGCTTATTAGAGACAGGTACTTTCCAGGAAGCTGGTCATTTTATGCTAAATAATACTTTTCTCCCTGCCCCCACCTCTGTCCAGACTTCAGGAATTTATTTTTACTATTCTGTTTACTCTGTTCATGTCCAAAGCATATCCGAAAGTTTGTTAGATTGGAGGAATCTTTAAGTACGCATACATATACTTATGTACCTATGTACATAAAACATTTATTTTTATATATTTATTTATATATACATATCTATAATGTATCTACTGCTAAAAAAAAAATCTGAGCTATCCTAAATTCAATTACAAGGGCTGGAGGATGGAGGTGAGAAAAGATAAGGGAAGTTAATCGGGCAACAGGTGAGGGGCAAACCAGCAAAAGACTGTTCTGTAGTCCAGTTGCACCATGCTAGGTTTATCAGTGAATTTTCTGAACTATTGACCCCAACGATTCTAGAAGCAACAAACACTTCTTCTTATGGGCCATCTTCCTTATGGACTGTCCCCTTCTTTGTATTATCTGGTCCCTCTTACCTAGAGCTAATGGGAGCTCAATGTAAAGAATTTATGCTTCCCTTCTCCAAGTTTTCATTATAAAAAATAGCTCTTAAAGTCCGGTGTGCTGGCGCACGTCTGTAATCCTAGTATTTGGGAGGCTGAAATAGGAGGATCACAGGTTGGAGGCTAGCCTCAGCAACTCAGTGAGATCCTGTTTCAAAATTAAAAAAAAAATAAAAAAGGCTGAGAGTGTAGTTTTGTTTAACACTATTATATTTATACACACACACACATCTTTAATTGGGAAAATTTTCATAACTCGCAAGTTATGATGAAATACTCATATATACATATACACCAGAATGCATGCACGTATGTATATATATATATACATACATGCATATATATAGTCATGCATTTTTTAATTATAGGAACACATTCTAAGATATGCATCATGGGGTGACTTGTCATTGTGAGAACATCATAGAGCATACTCACACAAGCTAAGACAGCTATGACATCAGTAGGCATTGAGTTTTATGGTACTACCACAGTCTATGTAGACATTGGTGAATAAAATGTTCATTAAACATGTATGTATGATTTATATATATAAGTATATATGTATATTGCTTGTTGAGTTTTTTTTGGTACTAGAGATTGAACCAAGGAAAATTCTATCTCCCAGCTTCACCCTCAGCCCTTTTTACTTTTTATTTTGAAACAGGGTCTCACTAAGTTCCTGAGGCTGGCCTTGAACCTGCAATCCTCCTGTCTCAGTTCTTGAGTCCTGGGATTACAGGTGTGCCGGCTTGTATATTGCTTTTTAATTGAGAACATTTGCACTGCCCTACTTGAGAGCCATTTGATGAGGTACTTTCTTCTCCTCTTTCCCCAGAGAGTCACATTTCCCCCAGAGTGCTAACTGGCTTTTTGGTTTTGGTTTTTGTTCTTTTTTTTTTTTAACTCCTGCTGAATCCTGCCTAGAGAAACCACCAGTAGTTTTAAAGTTGCACTGATTTTCCATATGCTTGTGAATATTTTCCTTTTGGAAAGAACGATTCCACTCCTCTTTTCCTCCTCCATGCTAGGTAACACATGCGCATGGAAGGTGAGGCTGGGAGGTGCCCTTTTTCTTCTTAGCTCCCTTATTTCTACACTTGTAAATACAACGAATGGGTCTCTTTTCCCAAGTGCTTGCTCTGTGCCTGTCCTGTGGCTGGACCCCAGATGGAAGGGTGACTTAGCGGAGGTGAGCGCCACCGTGTTGGGGCTTGTGCCACACCTGCCAGCCTGCAGCACTCTGCGCACCAGGACTACAGCACTTCCAAATGGGTGAGGAGTTTTGACAAATGTGTGGTACCATTTCTGCAAACAAAGCCATTTATTTTAGGCCAAAGTATTTGCAGCAAAATTTAAATAATTTATCTAGAATGCATCAAATGGAATTCTTTCATTAAATCTTTTTGGATTTCCTTGGTAGAATGTTTATAAACTGAGTGCCCTGTTATCTTAAATTTCTCAACTAACTCTACCACTGACTGCAAACAAGCTGTATGGACTAAATGTTCTAGCCTGAGACAAACTCATCGCTGAAGTGACTCAGGCCTCCGGTGTCCTTTACTCAAAACTAAACACCTGGGGCAGAGAAGGGACTTGTGTTGAGCCATAGCTGCCACTAAATGGGGTCCCTTATGTTATGAGTCAAAGACCTGGAGATGGTCCCGGTCCCATTCTCCTCCCAAAATACTGTATTTCATGCAAACACTGGCTCCTGAATGTCCCATGAACACATGGGATCCTCCAGGTTAGGTCAGTATTGCCCCTGGAAGGAAGGACAGCCCCGAGCTTGTGCTTGGCGTTAGCCTTCTGGAGGGGTCCTCTGTTCAGTAGCTAGCTGAACAGTTGGCCTAGGGATGAGGCAATGCGCTTGAGAATCGGAGCCTCAGAGTGAGAGGAGGGATGAGAGAGAGAGGCTGAGGCCTGGGTGAGCTGCGGCCCTTGGGGCCAGCCTCTAAGCAGGGCAGAGCTTCGAAGACATGCCGCCCACTTAACTGCAGAGGGTTGGCTCTTATTTGCACCTAAGAATTTCTGGCATCTTTCAAAGTATGAATAGTACTTTTTTCTTTAAGAATTTTTTTTTCTTTTCGGTACTGGGGATTGAACCCAAGGGCATTCTACCTCTGAGCTACACCCCCAGCCCTTTTTATTTTTTATTTTGAAATGGTCTCACTAAATTGCTGAGGATCTCACTAAGTTGATGAGGCTGGCCTTGAACCTGCAATCCTCCTGTCTCAGCCTCCAAGTACTGTTACTATAGGTGTGAGCCACTGCTCCCAACTTCTTTTAAGAATTTTAACAAATCTTTCTGCATGCACCAGGTTTTTATGTGACAAGGACATTTGGAACATACCTTGCTCTTGTCCAGGCCCCCAGGGCTGGCTGCAGTCCATGTCCCCTTCTCCCAGTGCAGTGACCTACTGGCCCAGAAGGGCCCCTGCCAGAGCGCATTGTGCTGGGTGGTCACGGGTGGCAGAAACTGCTGGCCTCTCTTTGGACAACCCACAGGGCACATTTGCACCTCCAGCACTTTCCGCACAAAGCTGCGTGAGCGAGAGTGCGGTCCAGAAGCCCTGAGCCGTGCCGCTTTATGATTCCTCCTCTTTGGCCTCTGCGAGCCCAGTGAGAGATCCAACCCTCCTGCTGTCTATGTTCGGTGAGCAAACTCTTATCGTTTGGGGAATTCCTCGTTTTCTCTCTACTTAGCAGCAAAATGGTCATTAACAGAAACAAACTTTTGTTTCTTGAGGATACATGTTAGTTAAAAAAAATACAAGGCAGCTTGTATTGTAACTCGCATTAGTCAAAAACTATCAAATTTAATAAATTCACTCTCTTTAAAAATCGAAGCTGGAAAAATAGCATATTAACCAAGGGCAAATTACTTACACCATTGTTTCCAGGTTGAATGGCAACACAGATCATTTAGTCCAAGACATGTCTTTACCCTTTTTTTGTGTGTGTGATTTATCTGAGTCTCTGATTATAGCTGGCTGACTGTTTTCCCCAAAATAATTGGTTCTGAGCATTAATAGTAGACCTCTATTTGTCAATGACAATTGCTATGATTTTGTGTGCAATAAAGCCCTCATAATGGATTACACAATTAACTTTTTGCAGTTGAAATAAGTGCAATATAAATGGACTTCAAAGAATCCAATTGGATTAAGTCAATTAAGCGCATTGACTTCTTCCAGTTTATGCCTATACGTATGGTTGTGGTTTAAATGTATTTTTCACAATTTGAAACCTTTTTCTCCTAGCATGTAGTAATGGTGGGTGAACTGAATGACATTGAAAATTCTGGAAATGAGGAGAAAGACGCTAAAACTGTAAGTGCCAGGCGCACGAAGGGAGAGAGGAGTTTTTTAGGTAAGTCTCTGGTTAGACGCACTTTGGTAAGATCTACTGGAGAAAGAGGGAACGTTGCTTCTTTGGAGACAGTTCTGCTGCATTCATAGAACTCTAAAATGAGACAGCCCCTCTGAGCACAGGGACTTTAAGTAAATTGGAAGCTTAGAAAAAATAAGCAAAGATAATCAAACAACATTTGTCCTTTTTATGTAGCAATGTTCTAGAAAAATCTCAATTGATTTTGCTAATTTAAATGCCACAAGGCAATTAGCTTTGTTTTCTCATCTTGCTTCCAGAGTTTGGGTGCATCCTAATTTTTTGTAATTATATTTACAAAAAGGCTGACTATTACTTATGCACAATTAGTATTATAATTACAATGATGGGTAAAAATGTCATCTTCTATTTGTTTTCTCACACCATTCCTTATAAATTAGGAAGCATTATGTAGGTGGCCATTTGGGGTGGAGGGATCAAGTTAGGACCCTAAACCAAGAAGGCTGCCTTCCAGAGAGGGTGCCTGACTCCACATTAAGCGTTCACGGGCTTTTGCCTCCTGGTCTAATTGAGAAGAGCATTAGTACACATGTGCTCCATCCCAAGTAAGTTTCCAAATGGGAATTTTTACAGCACTCTTGGAAGATCTGCGGATGATGTGCTTAGGCAATTTGTTACATTCTTATCTCCAAAGCTTTATTCAAAATTTTCCGGGGGTTCTACTGTGCTCAGAAGCCACCAAAAGCTGGAAAGTGAAACTATTGTCACAGGAGGAGGAGTTGGTGAAGCTTCCATTTTGATTAAAAGAAGAAGAAAAAATTTAAAAAATCCCAAGTCCCACCTGGGCAATTAATTGGCAAGTTTGTTCAAACACAAAAACACATTTTGGGGATAATAGAGGAAACCAAATATGAACCAGCCCTCAGGTGGCATTGGAGAATTATTAATATTTGGAGAGAGATAATGGCATTGTAGTTATTAAGGAAACATTTTAGGAGATGTGTGCAGAGAGAGTAAAGTACCATGATGCCTACGCTTATTTCCATATACATTGAAATTAGAAATGCACACAGAGACAAAGCAAATATGATAAATATTAGAAATAATTAAACTTAGATACCAGGTGTATGAGCAGTCATTGAGCCAGTAATTAAAGACCTATGTGTCCATTGGAAATGCTTCTGGATACAAATAAAACTCAGCTGATGAGGTTTACACTTCAAAAACATTTGCTCTTTACCGAACAGGATCTCAGCAGCCACCAGTCAGGGTTGACTCGCCACGAGGGACACCGTCCAGCCCCAGCGCATTCCTGGTGTTCTCAGGGTATTGGCCTTGGGCACTGTCAGGTCCCCACTGAAGGCAGCTGCTGGGCTGCAGCCATGCAGGCACATTCAGAGGCCGGATGTGGGTGGGAAAGAGCAAAGCAAGTTCCCTCTGTACTGGCCTCTGCATCAGAAAGCAAAACCCTCCCCGGAAGTCCCCAGGAGACATCTGCCTAGTGCTCAGTCCTAGCTGCAAGGGAGTCTGAAAATAGAATCACCTGACATCCACTGTGGCTATTCCCTTGGGCTGTGGGTGCACTGTCACCCTACACACGAGGGGTAAGTGGCAGCTACTTGTCATTTGGCAAGCAGATGTCCTTGTCCTCTAGAAAGGAAATTGTCCCCTTTCAGTAGATAACAGAAGTGATGTTAAATGAAACTAAAACTAAAATGCATTCTGTGCTATATCTTGTTGATGCTTAACAGAAGATAAATAATGTCCAAAAGGACATTTCAGGTGTTTCTTGTCTTTATGCACATGATCCCTTTAGCCTAATGAAGTGGAAACTGTGCCATTCATGAAAACTATCTTTGGCTTCTCTTTAGATTTTAGTAATACATTTTAAATATACAGTTTGCTTTTAAAGATTGGTCTCATTGTGATAAACATTATGCAGCAGGATGAACTCGATATGACTACTTATATTACTAGCCACAGTTTGTCAAGTGTCCTTTAAATGCAAGTTGTAATAGCTAGATAACATGTTCCCTCGTTTATGCAAGAAGGATATGCCTGCCTGTTACAAAAAAAAAAAAAAAAAAAAGCCGGGCATGGTGGTGGCACATGCTTGTAATCCCAGTACTTGGGAGGCTGAGACCAGAGGATCTGGGTTCGCAGCCAGCCTCAGGTACTTAGTGAGGCCCTCCGCAACTTAGCCAGACCCTGTTTCAAAATAAAAAATTAAAAAAAAATAGGGCTGGGGGTGTAGCTTGGAGGTAGAATGCCCCTGGGTTCAATCCCCAGTACTGCAAAAACAAACAAAACCCTTAAATTAAATCTTAAATCTGAGTCATCAAACTTAATAAAGAAAGAGAAGCCAATGCAGTAGTGCATGCTTGTAATCCCAGTACGTGGGAGGCTGAGACAGGAGGACAGCAGGTTCGAGGCCAGCCTCAGCAATTTAGGGAGACCTTCGGCATTTATCAAAACCCTGTTTCAAAAAAAAAAAAAACTAAAAAGGACTGGGGGTATAGCTTGGAGGTAGAATGTTCCTGGGTTCAATCCCCAGTATAGGAAGGAAGGAAGGAAAAACCAAAAGCTTGCAACAACCATTCTAATTTTCACTCCCTCTCCAGCCACTATTATGTGAGGCCACTATAACAGAATACTCTTGGCATCTGGGCTTTAAAACAGAAACACATCTATTGATCATAACAAGTAGTAGTTGTCACTAAACTTTCCTAGAGTTGCCTCCTTTTCCCTTCCCATTCCTTAATTCAAGAGTAGCCTTTCTTAATCCAGGTGAGGTGGCACATGCCAGTAATCCCAGCGACTCTGGAGCCTGAGGCAGGAGGATTGCAAGCTTGAGGCCAGTCTGGGAAATTTAGCAAGACCCTGTCTCAAAATAAAAAGTGAAAAGCCCCGTAATCCCAGTATTTGGGAAGCTGAGATAAGGAGGATTAGGTTCGAGGCCAGTGTGTGACAACTTAGCAAGAGCTTGTTGGGTCTGGGGGTGTAGCTCAGAGATAAAACCCCCATGGGTTCAATCTTCAGTATCAAAAGCAATAAAAATAAATTAAAAAATAGGGCTGGGGATGCAGCTCATTGGTAGAGTACCCTGGGTTCAGTCTTCAATAGTACAAAGAAATTAGCTGCAGCTCATTTATGGTACGCATACTGGAATGAATTCTCAGGATGGTGGAATGAATAGCCAACTAACCATCAATGGGGGCTAGTATCCACAGTCGAGTATCCTGGGAAGACGTGGGAGGAAACGGGCAGCCCTGACAAAGTCTTGGGTGTGCAGAAGCCCTGCGTGGCCAGCGCACCTGTCTGATGCCTCAGCACGTGCATTGGTGCCAGGCCCACCTTACTACCATGGTTGCAGCTGAGAAGTGCCGGAAGAGCAAGCAGAGAGGAGGCTTGGTGCAGAGGCACAAGCCGATGGCCCTCCTGGCTGCCTGTGCCCCTGGGCCGTCCACCGCCACAGCTGAGCTGAGCTGAGAAGAAACTCAGCAAAGCAAGCGCTGGGTGACAGAGTCTCTGATGAGCCAGAGAGAGCTGGGTTGAGGTGAGGCGATGCATCTACCACTGGGGAACCAGAAAGTGTTTTCAGTGGATGACGGGCCAGTGAAAAGGCCTGAATGTGCGAACATCCAGGTAAAAAGGTGAGATTCCGAGCAAGGTCCAGCAAATTAACCGGGAGCAGCCCTGGACTGATGCCTGAGGTTCATTCACTTAAATACTTGTCAAGGATCTAGCATGTGCCAGGAACTGTCCTAGGTGCTGGGAGTAGAGCAGTGAACAAAACAGAGTTTCCCCCTCATGAAGCTTACCTTCTAGCAGGAAGAGCAAATAGTCAACAAAGTACAGAGACAAATCATAACTAAGCTAGGCGCAGCAGCACACGCCTCTAATCCCAGTACCAGGGAGGCTAAGACAAGAGGATCACAGGATCCAGGTCAGCCTCAGCAACTTGGTGAGACCCTGCTTCACTAAAAACTAAAAAAGGGCTGGGAGTGTAGCTTGGCGGTAGAATGCTTCTGGGTTCAATCCCCAGTACCACACACAAACACTAATCATAACTAAATTATATAGCGTGTTAGTGACTAATAGGGAAAAATTAGCAAAAGGAGATAAAGGTGTATGTAGTTTCTGCACTTCTAACACAGTAGCCACCAGCCTTGTGTGGCTATATTTAAATTAGTTAAAATTAAAAATTCAGTTCCTCAGTCACACCAGCCACATTTCCTGTCTTCGATAGATAGTGGCTTTCCCATTAGACAGCGAGGCGACATTCCCATTATTGCAGAAACTTCCACTGGATAGAATTGGTCTGGAGGATATGCAATTTTTATTTTTATTTATTTTTCATTGAGATGGGGTCTCTCTGTGTTTCCCAAGCTGGCCTGAACTCCTGGGCTCAAGTGATCCTCCTGCCTCAGCGTCGGAAGTTGCTGGGATTATAGGCATGCACCCAGCTCTGGAACTTGATTTTTAGATTGTGTAGTAGAGAAGATCCCGGTGGCAAGCAAACTTGCTGGGACTGATGGGGTGAGTCATGTGCATGCCTGGGGGAAGAGTGTTCCAGACTGAGGGAAGAGAAGGTGCAAAGGTGCAGAGTTGAGAAGGAGGCCTGGTGGCGGAAGCATCAGCGCCAGGAAGAGAGCAGTAAAAGAGGGGAGAGAATGAATGGAGGGGAGAGATCCTGAGCGTAGGGCTTTGGGAGCCATTGTAAGGACTTTGGGTCTTGCTCCGAGTGAAATGGCATGGTTAGAGGTTTGAGCAGAGAGTTACATAACCTGATTTAGATTGTCTGGTTGCTAAGATGCAGATAGATTCAAAGTGAGACAAGGCAGAGTGGGAGATAAGTTAAGGGACATTTGCAATAATCCAGGCAAGAGCTGGTGAGATGGGGGTGGTGGAAGTGATCAGACTTGGGCTGTTTTGTTTTGTTTTTAAGATTCAGGCTACATGATGACTGTTTAGGGTGTGGGGTATAAAATAGAGAAAAGTGCAAGGTTTTCTGGTCTGAGCAAGAGGAAGGGTGGGGAGGAGCCCCTGTAGCTGGGAGTCCATGGAGGGCCACAGCGGCTTGAGGATCGAGCGGCATCTCCCTGCAGCCGTGCTTCCTCGATTTACCCCCAAACTGCCAGGCTTCTTTGTTTGCAGTTGCGCTTTTTCTTTCCCCCAGACCTTTGTAGGACAGTTCTCTTGCCTTAGAGAGCTGTGTTCCCACCCCCACCCCACCAAGCCTCATGACCAGCTGCGCTCCCTCTTGCCCTCACTCCGCCTCCGCCTTTGCTCAGGGGTGCCTTCTATGAAAGCCCTTGTCCTGCTTCCCAGCTGCGGATGCTGACTTGCTAAGTTCTCTCTCTTTTTTTTTTTTTTTTTTGGTACTGGGGCATTCTACCTCTGAGCTACACCCCCCAGCCTCCCTTTTTTTTTTTTTTTTTTTGAAACAGGGTCTTGCTAAGTTGCTGAGGCTGGCCTTGCACCTGCAATCCTCCTGTTCTTCATTACACTCTGGTCTACTTCCTTTAAACCATGGCCTATGAAGTGGCGGCTCGCTATCTCTAGACATGAGAAAAGTGATATGGTTAAATATTTCCCCAACGGTCACTCAGTGACAAGGAGGGACAGTTGCTTTAAGTCGAAGAAAAAGAAAACAAAAACGCTGCCAACTCCCCACTCCTGGCGCGAACCACAGGTTTTTCTGTTGCCCACATTTGTTTTTAGTACTGGGTTACTTCCTAAAAGCAAATTCATGCTAAACAGCATTTAATTTTCTCTGTGTTACTGGCAAAGTTTGCTTTAAGTAAATACATAGATATGTCTTTTACTACTTAATAATATTTGTGACTTGGATTATGTGTGTTTTAGGAGCCACTTTGATCTACCTCATGAGCCCAAGATTTTTGATTTATGTAAGCTGTGCCTTATCAATATGGGTAAGATGAATCAAAATGAAATTAATGTTCTTGAATGTTAAGGACATTAGAATGTCTCAAAATATTGGATGCAAAATGTGAGCATATTTCTGTTTAATGATGTTTTGAATTATCAAATATAGAACACGTAGAGAAAAATGCATAAAACGTGTATAAAGGATGATTCCAGTGAATAATTATAAGGTGAATACCATGAAATGATCCCAAGGAAGAGCTACAATGTAACTAGTACCAGAGACAGTCCTCCTGGAACCTTTCTCAGTCACACGCCCTTCCTCACCAAGGGGAAGTAGCCAGGACCCTCATTTTTATTTTAATTTTTTAAATTTTTTGCAGTACCAGGAATTGAACCCAGGGGCATTCTACCTCCGAGCTACACCCCCGGCCCTATTTTTTATACTTTTATTTTGAAACCGGGTCTCACGAAGTTGTGGAGGGCCTCACTAAGTAGCTGAGGCTGGCCGCGAACAGGGATCCTCCAGTCCGCCTCCCAAATACTGGAATTACAAGCGTGCGCCACCACGCCCGGCTGGACCCTCATTTTTATGGTCTTCGATTCCTTGCTTTTCTTTAGTGTTTTACCACTGCTGTAAACATCCCTAAATTATGTAGTTTATATAGTTTAGTTTACTCTTTGAGCTTTATATAAAAGAAATACTATCACATATACCCTGAGCTATACCCCGGCCCTATTTTATTTTTTTGAAACAGGGTCTTGCTATGTTGCTGAGGCTGGCCTTGTACCTGTAATCCTCCTGTCTCAGTATCTCAAGTACTGGAATTACAGGCGTGTGCCACCATGTCTAGCTACACATAATCTGTTATATCTTGTTTCTTTTGCTCAACATTATTTTTGTTTGTTTGTTTGTTTTTTCTGGTACCAGGAATGGAACCCAGGGGCATTCTACCTCCGAGCTACATCCCCAGCCCTAGTTTTTATTCTTTATTTTGAAATAAGGTCTCACTAAGTTGCAGAGGGCCTACTAAGTAGATGAGGTTGGCCACAAACCTGCGATCCTCCTATCTCAGCCTCCCAAGTACTGGGATTACAAGTGTGCGCCACCATGCCGGGCTAACATGTTTATAATACCTATGTTGTAAGCAGCTCTGGTTTGGTACTTTCCATTGCTGTATAGTATTTTATTGCACAATATACCACAATTTATTTTATTATTCCTTCCAAAGAGCCATCTTTTGACTTTATTGAGTCTTTTTTGTGTCTTCATTTTTTTATTTCACTAATTTCTGTTCTCACCTTTATTATTGCCTTTCTTCTACTTTCTTTGGGTTTTATTTACTGTACCTTTTATACCTTTTTTTTTTTTTTTTGTGGTACCGGGGATTGAACCCAGGGGCATTCTACCTCTGAGCTATGCCCCCAGCCCTATTTTTTATTCTTTATTTTGAAACAGGGTCTCACTAAGCTGCAGAGGGCCTCAGTAAGTAGCTGAGGCTGGCCACGAACCTGGATCCTCCGGTCTCAGCCTCCCAAGTACTGGGATTACAAGTGTGCGCCACCACACCCGGCCTTTTATACCTTTTCTAACTTCTTATATTTAGCTCATTGAATTCAGACTTTCTTTTCTAATATATGTATGGAAGACTACAAATTTCTCTTCACATGTGACAAGTTTTGATATGCTTTGTTAAAAATATTCTATAATGTCCTTTGTGATTGCTGGCTTGACCTATGGATTATTTAGAAATATATTCCTTAACTTACAAAAATATAAGGAGCTTCTGATTTTTGTTTTGTTGATTTGTAGCTTAATTGTCTTGTGGTCACAGAACATCTTCTGTATGGTTTCAATACACTGAAATTAAGATTTTTCTCTATGATTCACTATATGGCCAATTTCTACAAATATTTCATGTGCTTAAAACTATGTGTATTATGAAGTTATTAGGTACAGTGTTTTGATGTGACCTATAGGTTGAATGAACACACACACATATATACATGAACACATATGCATTTCATATATATATTTATGCTTCTTGCTTGTTGTATCAATTATGAGCAGGGATGTGGTGACTTAAAATCTCCCACAATGATAATTTATTTCTCATTTTCATTCTGTACATTTTTGTGTCATATATTGGAGCCCTTACTATTACACATAGCAAGGTACATATAAAACTGGAGTTCTTGTATTTTTCCGATGGATTAGACTTTTATCACTATAAAGGTACCCTCTTTATTGTAATATTTTTTTGCCGTAGAGTACCTTAGTATTAATTTAGTGACATGGATTCCTCTTGATTAGCATTAGCATGTTATATCATTGTCTATCCTGCTACTCCTGCTCTTTCTTATTCTTTTGTTTTAATATTTCTCTTTAAACAATATGCAATTATATTTTAAAATCCAATTTGTCAATCTTTAGCCTTTCACTGAAATAGTTCATTTATACCCAATGATAACTAATGATATATTTCAGCTAAATCTATCATGTCATTTTGTGTTTTCTATTTAGCCTTTTATGTTTCTTTTTCTCCTTTCATCTTCCCTTCATTTTGTCTTTGTGTGTTTTATTGCAAGTTGGTTCTTTAGACATCTAAAATTAACTGATTTTTCTTTAGGTATGTCTAATATGCTATGAAACCTATCAATTGAATTTTTAATTTTAGTTTCTATTGTTATGTTTTTCAGCCCTAGAATTTTTATTTAGTTTTTTTCCCCCAAATTGGCCATGTCACTCTTTGTAGTTTCCAATTCCCTGCACAAATGATCAGACTGGCATTTATTTCTTTAGATATAGTAGCATTATTGTTTTACTGCCTAGTCCAGTGATTTAAATATGTGAAATCTTAGTGGGTCTGTCTCCGTGACTGTTTATTGTAGATTTTGCTCATGCTGCTTCATTTCCTTAAGGTTGTCATTGACTATTCTGGGCATTGGCATGTATTGCAGGAGTACTTGGAGGCCTAAGATGATGGCGTCTTCCTTCAGGGAGGATTTTAATTGCGCTCTCTCAGATGCATAGTGAGCACTGGCCATTCGCCTCTGGCTTAAGTCTGCAGTTGCTGATGGAAATGATACTGCTGGTTAGCACAGGGATTTAACCCAAGTTCAAGACGTGGGATTTCCCAGCCACGTGAATGACGTGCATCTGAACCATGAGCCTGAGCAAGGCTTGGTTTACTCCTGTTTATCCTACTTGTCCTGAGGCTGTAGTTACATGGGGTCTCAGCTTAAAGTGGGGACTAGTTGATCTTGGTCCCCACCTTTGGTAGAGTGGAC
>PVJS01024616.1:0-28520 GCA_004027185.1 Glis glis
AAGGAAGGGCTTTCTGCGTATCCATCAATCAGCAGATAGCAATCTAATATCTACCATGTGTTGGTCACTGTGCTAGGAGTTTGGAGTCAAAGGATCAGTCAGATTTGGTTCTGTCTTTGGAAGCTAATGGATGAGGTGGTATGGAGATAGGGAAGTGCAGACATCTAAAAAAATATGCACGGGCACGAGTATATCCTAGGATAGCCCTGAGCTGGGCAGGATTAAGGAATGACATTGTAACACCCCTATGAACATGCACAACTCTCCTCACCTCCCAACCTGTGGACTGTAGCCTGGTCCTCCTATGGGGTCCTAGAATGGGAGGCCCAGACAAGGCCACCACAGGTTCAGGAGCAGACCTCAGAGTTCTGCCCGTCCATCCTTAGGTCCTTGTGTTGGTGGGTTTCCAGCAGTCATTGGTAGGAGGGATCTCCAGGGGCTTGGAGCTTGGCTAGGTGCAGAGCTATCTCAGCAGCTTTGGACTGGGAGCTCCTCCAAACCCCAGAGGCATCTGGAAGCAGACTGGGAAAACTTTGGGAATTATTTCTGCCTTCCCCACTGGGTCCCGGCTGTTTAGGGGAGGGAGTGGTCTGCAAAGGAAATGAGAATGATTCATTAAGGCACCTGAAGCCTTCTAAGAGAATGGCTCAATGGTAAGCTGGAGAGACGGGCAGCAGGGACTTGATTTGGGTCAGGGGCAGGGAAGGAAGCTATGGACAATAGTGTCTTAATATCTTCTAAGAGTACTTTTGTTGGGAGCCTTGTTAGTCATCAGCTTTGAGGTCACCTTGGTCTGACTTGGGAGGGGCACAAACTGCCCACCCAAGTGGAGATTTCTGTTCACAGACAAATCTCCAAGGACCAAATGAGACCGATAAGCGAAGACCCTGACAACTTCTCTGTTTACCCTTTCCTTCCCTGATTCATCTGTGACTTACCTTGATGTTTTTCCCTGACTCACTCCATGACTGCTTTGCTGTTTCCTGTGATTAATAATTTCTTACAATGTTTTGGTTATAACCCTCAATAAAAGTAAGACACTGGTGGAAGGAAGGTAGGAGAGAGAGATATCTCTCTCCTCTCCAGCCCCCTCAGCTGTCTTTTTTCTCCAAGAACCATTTTAACTCCATTGTCGTTCATGCCAGAGACTTCTAATCAATCAATCAACATCAACACCATCCGCTACATACTTTGGTCCCACTTCCCCACCTGTCCTGCAGAGGCGAGGGTGCCTCCTGCAGGTTCAACCACACACGAATCTGAGGTCTAATCATGCCAGCCTCGAGCCTGAGGTCATGCATGCTTTGGAGGTCCAGTTCAACAAGCAGGGACCCATGGACATGTTCCTTCACCATCCAGTTTTAGGATTACTCCCCAAGTCTGAATCTCCGAAGTTCCTAAGCCTGGTTCTTGCACTCCTCTCTCCCCAAGAGTAAGGATCCTATTTCTGAACCTGGGGCTAGGACCCTGTTCATCTTGCTGATACACTTCCTATCTCGGGCCAATATTGCCTGCCCCTAGATGTGCTGATTCAACATCAGATGTTGCTTCAGGTTGAATAAGACACAGTGCCTAGCCGAACGTGGTGGCGCACACTTGTAATCCTAGTACTTGAGAGGCTGAGATCTGAGGATCCGGGTCCGCAGCCAGCCTCAACTACTTAGCGAGGCCCTCTGCAACTTAGTGAGACCCTGTTTCAAAATAAAGAACAAAAAATAGGACTGAGGGTGTAACTCAGAGGTAGAGTGCCCCTGGGCTCAATCCCCAGTACCGCAAAAAAAAAAAAAAAAAAAAAAAAAGACACAGTGCCTGCTTCCCCAGAGCTCACGTTCTATATACATAGAACCTTCAAGCAAAAGTGTGCAGGTTGTATATTGTCCAAGTGTTAAACCTAACCTAAACCCAGCCCTCTGTTCACCAAGCATGTGCTCTGGTGTGGGGTGGTATCCACCTTAGTAGATTCTCTTCCTGCAAAGATGCCTTCAGCTTGCCAACACATGTGCCTGAAAGTCTGCTGGGAGAGTCCATTTTTATTATTCATACAGTAGCCCCAGTTCTGCTGGGAGCCAGACCCAGTGTATAATGACGATATGAGACCATAGCATGAGATATATGCAGAATGGAATAGGTACCAGATTCTACAGGAGTACAGAGAAGAAAGGAAGTCATTGAGCTGGAGGGAGCAGCACTAATGGAAATCATAGCTAATGTTTAGCAGATACCTACTGCCCACAAGGCATCTATTACGCCTCATTTCCCCTCTGCACAGCAATCTGACAAAATAAATGTCGTTCACAATTTATAATGGTGATGCTGAGGTTAATTTCACCTGACCAGAGAGGCCCACCAAGGTCACACAGCTAGGGAGTGAGTGACCTGCAACTCAAAGCCAAGCCTGACATCGAAATCCACGATCACTCCACTGCGATACCCCCAAGGGAGCACAGTCAAGTGAGACCTTGGTGGACAGGTAGGAGCTGGATATGCAGCGGGAGGGAAGGAGTTGTGGGCCGAGGGAGCGGTGGGATCTAAAACACAGGGACATTGGTAGTGCAACCTGGCCATGGCATAGGTCGAAGGGATGTCAGTGGTGTGAAGTTCAGCCGGCTTGTGAAGATCACCACAGACCGAGGCAAGGAGTCAGGACTGTGTTCTAAAGACAGTGGAGGAGCCACTGGAGTTTGTAAAGCAGGGTAGTGATGTGTTTCGATTTTGTGCAGAAATAAACTTTAGAGTAATGGTTCTAAAGTTTGGGCCTGGACTAGTGCATCAGCATCACCCAGGACTTGGAAATCTGCAATCTGGGGCCCCCTCCAGACCTACGGAAGCCGAAACCTGGAGTGGGGCGCAGCAGTTTGCACTTTAATGGGCCCTCTAGCTGCATCCTGATGTGCGCTCCGGCTTGAGGCGCGGATCCCCAGCGCCGTGCAGCGTGAGAAGCCCTGGCACCAGTGCAGCTTGGTGGGTGCAGTGGGAGAGAACGGGAGGCAGAGGGCGCTGCAGAGGCCACTGAACAACAGGAAGGAAGACTTGCATGATGATGGTGGCAGCGGGAGTCGAGTGCTGGTTACGGATTACACAGGCTTTGCAGAGGTGACCTGGATGGGCCTGGCTATTGAATGGAGAGAGTGCAGGGAAGGGAAGGGGAGGGTGGGCTGCAGGCTGGCCCCTGGTCTCTGTTTTGGATGACAGATAGGAGGGGGAGTACTAATGGTACAAGGAAAGACAGTCGCTGTAGATGGCAGAGCTGAAGAGCAGATGATGTGAGCACCCTAAGTCACAAAGGTGGGTGAGGAAGACCAGTGAGAGGGCAGAGGGGGGCCCTGTGCTCTGTCCGGAAGTTGTCAGTTACAGGTGGTGGTGAAACAGGAGGACTGTGGATAAGTCACCTGACTTTTCTGATCCCTGACATCTTCCTTCCCGAAGTGGAAATGATAGTACCCACCTGTGGGTTCTAGTGAGAAATCGATGAGATCTAATACCCTTGGCATGCCTGGCGCTTACACTCAGTGACCGCTCGCACTCTCCGCTGCCTCTCTCTCCGCGCAGGCCTCTGCTTGCACCTCCTCTCCTGGCTTGAAGCCATCTGGCCCCAAACACGTGCACGCATGCCTGCCTGCTTCCAGGTGACCTGCTGGTCCAGGCCTGGGGACTGACTTCCTCTCCCAGGCTGACCCGGGTCACTGTCCTCCCTTGCCATGTCTCCTTCCTGTGACGTGTAATTTGTCAACTCGCACTGATGCAGCACGTGCCATCCTAGTCCTACAGTAGGGAGGCCTGCAGCTTTCTGCATTGTATGCAAGGGTGGTGACCTGCTGGGCCATTCCAATCTCCCCTCTTCTTGTCCCTGAGGTACAGGGGACACAAGGAGCAGATATCCCTCCCAGGAGGTGGCAATGTCTATGTCATCTGTTGTCAAAGGACAAGCTGGGGGCAGCAGTGGCGAGCCCGCTCGTCCTCTTGGGCTTAAAGCAAAATGGCTGGCGTAGTAGAGTTGGAAGTCGGGGTCTGTCCCCGAGTCTTAAGTCAATGTCTGAGCCTTCCTGGGTTGCTGCTCACTGACCATGAATGGGCATAGCCATCTCCCCTGAGCCACGCCATGACTTCACTGTATCCCTTCTGCTTGGAAGAACTAATCAGGAGCCCGCCGGGCCCCACAGCCCCATCTCTTACCATCACTCACAGTGATCTCACAGGTGTGAGGACAGCCAGTGCAGGCATCGCACATCCCCTGGGTCGGCTCTGCTTACACATCCGGGTGGCTTCTAACGCATGAAGGGCTGGAATGAACATCTGGACATTTGAACTAGGTTTGCATTTGTATTCAGATGGAGAAAAGTCTAGATCCCTGATCTGGTCCAAGCAGGTGAGCAGGCTGTGAAATTCTCAGAGGAGCCAACTCCTGCCAAAGCCCCAGGGGAACCTCGCCTGTCACCCTGCAGAACCTGCAGCCCCTACCCCAGAGGGGTCTCAGGATCCTGAGGAGAGGGGTGCCAGTTCATCCCAGATTCAACAAAGATAGATGCTCTCAGTGTTTCTTGTGAACTATCTCCCAGTATCTGACAGTAGAGAGCCATCAGAAGCCCCGGGGTTTAAGTCTGCCTCTGGCAAGCTGTGTGACCTTGAGCAAGTTACTTAGCCTCTCTGGACTTGTTTTCTCGTGAGTAAAGCAGGAATGGTACCAAGCCTTTTACCCCATGGAGTCAGTGGCATGATTAGTGTCAAGCTTGACGGGAGCTCTTTTCTCTTCTACTTGAGTAAGTCACCTCATTTTGTGTGTGTGTGGGGGGGGGATACTGGGGATTGAGCCCAGGGGCACTCTATCTCTGAGCTACACCCTGAGCCCTTTTATTTTTTGTTTTGAGATGGGGTCTTGCTAAGTTGCTGAGACTAGACTTGAACCTGTGATCCTCCTGTCTCAGCCTCCCAAGTACTGGGATTACAGGCATGCGCCACCGTGCCTGGCTCACCTTGCTTTTTATAAACCATTTTTATGGAAAGAGACGTACAGAAAAGTGCACAAACATGAGTTAGCGGAGGAATTATGACATGCTGGAGCAATCACTGTCCGGGTCGAAAAACAGGCCATTAGCAGCACCGGAGACCCTTGTCCTTTCCACCTTTGCTCTCCACCCACCCCCAAATGCAGCCATTATCCCGAATCTAACACTACATTGCTTTGTTGTAGTGTTAGATCCTCTTCCTCTGCTCTAAATAAGCTACTGCTGACCTTAGAGGTTGTTGTGGAGATAAAACACAATCTGTGAAATCACTTTGGGGCTGTCTTTATTGACGGCACCCCAGCCGTGTCAGCGTGGCGCGGCGGCTCTCTGCAGTCGACGAGATACGCTGCAGCATCCAGGAAGTGTAGCCAAAGGTTTCCCTCCATGTCTCCAGCTCTCCTCCTCAGAAGCCCTCAGGGATCCCTGGGAAGATGCCCTGTTGCCCTTTCAGCAAGCGCGGATGCCAGCGAGGAGGGAGCCGAGGATGAGGCGCAGGCCGCTCGGCTCCGATGATCAGATTGCTATGCTCCTGGTGCAGGGTTGGGGCTGTTCTCCAAGGCCCAGCTGGAGCCGGGAGGCAGTGGGGGGAGGACGGAGCAGGGAGGGTGGGGGGTCTGCAGGTTCTCTGTGGCTGTCAGCACCGCTCTCAGCAGTGGTGATACTTTATTACCCCCGACAAAAACAGTCCTAATAACAGGCCTGTGAATCACACCATTCCTAATTACAGGCTGACACGTTGGAAGGAGAATGAAAGATGGTCAGATTCCCACCACTGCAGAAACGCTGGCCTGAGCTTGCCCGAGCTTGCTTCACATAGACCCAAGTGGGCCTGGAATGCCGCGCCCGCCTGGTGGCAGGTGGCAGACTGGCCAGGTCAGGTCCGTGCCAGGTCTGGCCTGCAAGTTTGGTGTTCTGCCCATGCTGCCTTCCAGAACAGAACCTGCATTGTTGGTGGCCTGCAGGAAGGGGAGGGTGGGCTCGATGGAAATTCAGCACCTGTTAGCACAGGGCCTACCAGTCAGTAGCTGGTGACTGCCGGGACATTTGGTACAGGGGCATGTGGTACATGCCTGTAATTCCAGTACTTGGGCGGCTGATACAGGAGGATCACAGGTTCAAGGCCAGTCTCAGCAACTTAACAAGACCCTCAGCAATTTAGCTTGATCCTGTTTCAAAACAAAAAGTAAAAAGGGCTGGGGGTGTAGCTTGGAGGTAGAATGCCCCTGGGTTCAATCCCCAGTACCACAAAAAGGGGGAGTATTTGACTGAAAGTGACACCTGTCATCCCAGTACTTGGGAGGCTGAGACAGGAGGGTCACAGGTTCAAGGCCAGTCTCAGCAACTTAGCAAGACCCTCAGTAACTTAGTAAGAACCTGTTTTAAAATAAAAAATAAAATAGGGCTGGTGGGTCTATCTCAGAGGTAGAACACCCTTGGGTTCAATCCCCAATACCAAATAAAATAGGGTTCATTTAGATTAGAAATGAGCATATTGCCCTGAGAACTCAGACAGGATTCCATTTCCTTTCTTTATGTGGTGGGTAAATTGGTGGTGGCCTTCAGAAATCAGGTGTGCCGACCGTGTCCACCATAACGGTGACATAAGGAAGCCGAACCACAGCCTCTCGGGGCTTCTTGGCACGTGTGCAACCTGTCAAGACCCAAACTTTGGTTCTGTTTCACATTCCAGCTGTGTAAACACTGTGTCCATAAATACATATTGATTTTCCAATCACGAGATTCCTTTCCTCTCTCTTCAAAGTCTGCATTGAATTTTCTGAAACAATCATTTTTTTTTTCAAGTAAAATTGAAGCTAACTCTTTGAGCTACAACGGAATCGTGCCAGGTGACGCTTCTGTAGCAGCCCCTGTGTTCCAGGCGCTGTCCTAAATCCCTTCCAGAGACTCATTTGTTTAACTTTCACCACATGTTTATGAAGTGTATGTTCCTACCACCCTCATTTTCCAGATGAGAAAACTGAGGAGCAGAGGGTTAAGTAATTTGCCTATGAATATGTGGCTGGTCAGTAGTTGAGCTGGCCAGAGAGTGTGTGCTCCTAGTGGGGACACTGCTCCTGGTCACCCCCAAGTTGAGAGCCCCGGGGAGAAGTCACATTACCTGAGCTTCTCTTTTTCTGGATTCATTCATTTATCATGCACATTCAATGAACATTTATTTAGTGCCTACAACGTGCCAGGCACTGCTGTAGACTCTGGAGAGATCTGGTAGGTAAGACAGACCAGAGGCCCCTGCCTCCCGCTCCTCACGCTCTGCACAAACAACAGGGAAATCAGTACATTAGCAAGACAATTCTAGATCATGATTCTTGCTATAAAGACAACAAAGCAGGGTAATGAGCCTGCGAGTGTCAGAAGGGTCCAGGAGATGGACACTCGGGGAGGCCGCTCTGACGGCATGACGTTTGGGCTGAGATCTGAACAGAGAGGAAACAGCCGGGCCAAGGCCAGGACAGAGCATTTATGGAGAGGAAAGAGCAAGGTTCCCAGGTGGAAGTGAGCTCGTTGGGTTGTAGCGACAGGACAGAGACCAGCATGGCCAGTTCCTGTGAGAGGGCCACCAGGTGCTGCAGGGTCAGGAACGCCGGGCCGAGGTCAGGAGTTGGGATTTTATTATTGATAAACTGGGTATTGATGAAAGTCTCTGTGGGTTGTTTTCCTGGGGTTCATCCCCCCTCCCTAGGGCATCTGAGGATGGCATTAAGAAAGTCTATAAACTGAGAAGGGAAAAATTAACCGGGTGTGGTGGCACATGCCTGTAATTCCAGTACTTGGGAGGCTGAGACAGGAGGATCACAGGTTTGAGGCCAGACTCAGCAACTTAGTGAGACCCTCAGCAATTTAGTGAGACTCTGTTTCAAAATAAAAAATGAAAAGGGCTGGGGTGTAACTCAGAGGTAGAATGCCCCTGGGTTCAGTCCCCAGTACAAAAAAAAAAAAAAACCCAGGAAGGGAATAATTAACATCTATGTGTTTCTAATTAAAAAACAAATTTACTATTTCCTTCAAATGATGACTGTTGGCCACAAGCCTTCATGGCATTGGCCACACCTGTGACTTCATCACCAATGGTCTGACAGCGTTGCACTCAGACCCTCCTTTAATAATTCCTTTAATGCAAAGGTGCACATATGTCACCATATCACAAAAATAGTAAAATATTTTGATAATTGCATTTCTGTGTAATCATTTAAAAACACTTTTAATGAAGAAGTTTCACCAGATATCATCAGATCACCAAAGAGGTCCAGAGAATGAAAAAGATTAGCACGGCAACTCAGAGAGGCTGGTATAATCTACTTTAGCTTTTCAGAAGAGCCCCCTGGCTGCAGTGGGAAGACAGGACCCACAAACTGTGTTTACACAGGTCCTTGGTTGTCACCCTCCCAGCAGTGACAGGAAGCCGACATTATTTGACCCATTTTAGAGATGACAAAATGAAGCTCAGATTTCGGGTAGTGTGCTCAGCTGGTAGATGGCAGATCTAGAAAACACACATGCCTCTGTCTGACCCCAAGGGACAAGAGGGTTGGTGACTGGGAGCCTGTAGTGAGAGGTCACCAGTGAACAATATCTGCTCAGCCTCCTGACCCAGCTTGGACCTCTGTGCCCCGGGCCTTCGCCTGTGAGTGACTAGCCAAGTCCTTCCTTCCTTCCCTCGGATCTTTTCTGAAATCTGCCCTCATAGGCATTAACACAGCCCTGTGCTAAGCCAACTAAATATTTCATGGGGATTTTAATTTAACTTTAAAGAAATTCATCCAACCCTGAGAATAGACTGTCACCTCGAGAAATAGCAGCAGGGAGCATGGGACCTAGGAATGACATTGCCACTTCCCCAGGAATGCTAATGCTCTGCCTCCCAAAGATGCCTCTATGCAGAGGCCCGGCCTCCCCAGGGTGTGTGCAGAGATGCTACAACACTGCTCACAATGCTGCGCAGACTCCAGGCTGGTGGACTGTGTGTGTGTGTGTGTGTGGGGGGGTGGCACAGGTAACTAAGTGGACGTCGTTTGATAGCCCCTTGTCCTTATCCCCATATCTTCGTATCTTGGTTCTGAAAAAAGGGAGACGCGGTGAGGCTGGCTGGCATCCTGATGCCCCCGCGAACAAGGACACCAAGCATTTTACAGGTGCCACGTGACACTAAGCGTCTCCCTGGCCCCACCTGTGGCAGGCCCAGTGGGCAGGCAGCCTGAGTCATGTGGCAGGGGGCAGATGTGCACACTTGCAAGGCATGCTCTTATGAAGTCTAAATGATGGCTCCTGCTGGTGCAGGCAGGACCCACGAGTGGGAGTGAGCTTGCAGCTCCTTCAGATCTCCCCCCCTCGCCTCGCAGCTCTCAGTGACCCAGTGAGTCATGGCAAGTTCCCTGGGCATCTCGATAGGTGGGGGCGGGGAGGGGAGGGAGGGAGGCGGTGCAGCAGGTAAATCCATCAAAAGACAAGAAGAGAGCAGATAATCTAATTTGAAATGGGCCAAGATGCAGATGTTTATCTGCTCCGCTGGGCACCACAGAAGGCCTGGGGGCAGGGAGGGGCTGGAAGCAGCTCTGTGGAGGCAGGCCTCAGCTTCATCTCCATTCCTTCCTGGGGTGTAATTAACAACCCTCACTGACAGCTCCTTAAGCAGGAACATGGGGCCTTGGGTAGCCTGTGGCGCTGTCCAAGGTGCTACAGGGAACCCAGGTGGGGACGGGGCAAGGGGTAAAGGGTGCCCTCTAGTGGGCATCTAGGGTGTCAGGTCTCCCTTGGACTGGAGGAGGAGGGCTTCCGTCCGGAGCAGGACCAGAATCTAACTCTAGCAGTCTAGCTTCCTGGCATAACATTCCTCCTGCATCCCATACAGCCATCCGTCAGAAACCAGCCTGATTCTGCTGCCAGCAAGAAGAGACTCGAGGGCAGACTGTGTCAAGGCGGCTCCCCTCCTGACCCTGCAGTGTTGGTTGCACAGATGATTCCTTAGGGACTTGTGTGACCGCTGGGGAAAGTCACCATGAATAGGGCAGCAATCAGAGAGCAAAGGGACAGTCCTGACAGCCTGCACCTGTGGGTCTGAAGCAGCTCTCTCTGTGTCCTGGCTGTGTGCCTCAGCAAATCAGTAGCCTCTCTGAGCCTTGGCTTCTTTGTCAGTAAAACAGCAAATGGCAGCCATATGTATTGATGCCAGTTACCATAGGTGTCAATCGCCACACATGGCAAGTTTTTAAAAGGCTCGATCCCTGCTTCAAGAAACTTATCATCTAAAGGGGAGATAAACCGGGTGAGGTAATCCTAAATACTGTACTCCCAGTACTTGGGAGGCTGATACAGGAGGATCACAGGTTTTAAGGCTAGCTTCAGCAACTTAGCAAGGCCCTCAACAACTTAGCGAGACCCTATTTCAAAATAAATAGAGGGGAGATAAGATATGTACATGAGGGATAACATCCGACCTTTCACTTTTTGTGACTGACTAATCTCACTTAGCGTAATATTCTCCAGTTTCATCCATTTCCCTGCAAATGACATACTTTTGTTCTTCTTTATGGGTGAATAGAATTCCATTGTGTATATATCCCATAACGCTGTGATCCATTCATCTGTTGATAGACATCTCGGCTGGTTCCATAGTTTGGCAATTATGAATTGTGCAGCTATAAACATAGGTATACATGCATTACTATGGTAGTCTGGTTCCAATTCTTTTGGGTAGATACCCAGGAGTGGTATAGCTGGGCCATGTGGTAGTTTCATTCCCATTCTTCTTAGGATCCTCCACACTGTTTTCCAAAGTGGTTGCACTAATTTGCAATCCCACCAACAATGTATCAGAGTTCCTACATCTCCACATCCTCGCTAGCATTTCTTATTGTTTGTGCTTTTAATGATTGCCACTCTAATTGGGGTTAGGTGAAAATTCAGATGTTTTCCCTCATTTGTAGAAGCTAAGGAAAAATTGGGACATAGGAGGGACGCGAGACAAAGAAGGAGAAACCTTAGGAGAGTGAGGGAGGAGACCTAACTGAAGGAGGCAGGAGGGGGAGGAAGACTTGAAGAGGGAAACATTCAATAGATATTACACAAATTTATCAATGCCTATCAGTGTCGTGCACGGGAAGCTGGGGAGAGAGAGGGAGTGGGGTGGGAACTGGGGGAGGGCTCGATGAGTACTGTGTGCACGTGTGCTTCTATCACCCTGAACTGCATCACAAGGTATGATTAGAATGCACGAATTAAAAAAATAGAGATATGCACACGAATGTCAACAACAACAATAAAGAGTGAGAGTCAAATGTGTTGGGAGCTATTCAGTTAGATGGGTTGCCCATTTAATCCCCATAGAGGGTCCATGAGGGCAGGAACCATGATTTCCCCCTTATCAATGAAGAAACTGAGGCACAGAGGGGTTAATGTCACATCGCTTATAAGTGGCAGAGTAAGAGTTCAGATCCCCTGTTGTAACACAAGGTGATTGATAGCTCAAGCCACGGGGGGGGGGTGGTACTAGCCATGTCTCATCTCCCTTGGTGACTGGGAGGTGGGAGGGCTTATTCCTGGGAAGATGATCTGGGAGTATTTTATGGAGAAGGGAAACTTTGAATGGACTTTGATGAGAAGGTAGAGTTGATGGTGGGACTTTTCACATGGAGAAAATGTAACTGTAGATAAGTACAGAGTGTGTCTGGGAATTGGTCAAGGGAGGTTGGCTGAGGGCAGGCTCTGGGAGAGGAGAGGTGGAAATAGGGCTGAACTCACAGGACAGGCAGGCCACCAGGGCCGGACTCCCGGGCTGGACTCCAGAGGCATGGGAATCATGGATAATTTTTAAAAGGAAGGACCAGTATGATTGTGATGGTGTAAAAGCGAATTTTGCTAAAAATATAATACTTATAACAATTTATGGAGTGTCTACTGTATGACAGGCACTGTGCTTTTTGCACGATATGTATTATCTCATTTAGCCTCCTGAAGCCCCCAAGATGGCAATGAGGATCCTATCTTACAGATGAGAACCGCGAGCTTGGAGAAGATAGGAGACCTGCGCAAGGTTGCTCAGTGATGAACTTGCTAGGGCTAGAACCTGAGCCCAGTTTGGTTTGGTGCCAGCGACACAGGCAACGTGATCACAGGACAGAGCCGGGGGCAGAGCTGTGTCTTTGACATTGGCCTCATGCAGGAGGCCCAGCAAGGGCTGGAGAGAGGGGCTGGCTGGGAGGTTCCACAAGAGAAGGTCTCAGAAGCACCCCTTAGTCATCATCACATGGACGTCACCGCTGACCTTGACTGGGGGACACTGGGGGAATGCACATCGGCCCAGGGCCAGTGGTGTGCCTGGCAGGGAAGCAAGGAAAGCCCTTTCTTGCCTCTTTTCAGTCTTCTTTTATCTTTCACTAGAGCCCATTGAATTTGTTGTGGTTTTGTCAAACTCTGAAGCTGAACTGCCTGGGTTTGAATCCCAGCTCTGCCTGTACTTGCTATGCAACCTTGAGCAAGTTGCTTCACCTCTCTGTGCCTCAGTTTCCTCATCTGTACAATAGAGATAGTAACAGTTACCTACCTCACAAGGGTTTTGTGGGTATTGGGTGAGATGACACATGTGAAGGGTTTAGTTCAGTGCCTGATACACAGGGAGAGCTATAGGTGTTTGCTGTGTTATCACAAGTCTGATCCTGTGGGACATTCATTCACGGCTTAAAATCTTCAGCACCCTGTGTTGCTCTTCAAAGCATTGCATTTTCAGGTCCCTACCCGCCTCTCCAGCTTCACTGGACAGAGCACTGCCCTGCCTTGTGTGCTGCAGCTAATCCAGCCTTCTTTCAGCTACTGGACTGCACTAAGTTCCCTCCTGCCCCAGGGCCTTGGTACATGCCATCCCTTCCACTAGGAATGCTCAGCCAGGCCTCCTCATAGGGAACTCCTGCTCAGGTAACTGAGTCTCTCCTCGGGGAAACCCCTGTAGCCCCCAGATTCTGCCAAGCCCCTACTCTGCCTTCCCATGGTGCTGATGGCAGTTTTCTTATGATACTTGGCACAGAAATAATTTTACAAAAATATTTATGGCATTCTGATGGTGGTCTGCCTCCTCCACTGGACTGTGAGCCCCTTTCCGCCAGGGACCACGCCTGTGTTTTGTCCACCCCAGCATCTCAGCTGCTTGCACCCCACCTGGCGCAGGACGGAGAGTCAAGAAAGATCAGCGAGGTTACATGAAGCATTAAAAGGAGCGGCAGATGGCTTTGCAGACAGCCTCTGCCCACCCTGGGAGCCCACGTGTCAGTGCAGGCTCCAGGACACCATGCTTCCTGGGGGCCTGTTCAGCCCTGCAGCCCGTCACCCTCACTCACTCCGAAAGCTCAGCGAGAGCCCAAGGTGCCTTTTCTGTCCCAAGAAAGCCCCCTCCCAACTGAGTGTTTATAGATAAGCCCCATTTCACAGCCTTAGGCCGGCCTCGCTTGGAATTCTGCACGCTCTTTCAATACACAGGGGCTCTCCGGAGACAATTACCTTGCAATGAAGGTTTCTAGAAATGCTCCGCACAATCTTATTCCATGTAGTGTTTTCTCATTCCAGCTTTAGCCTCCCAAAGCTTTCTGGAGTTAAGTAACACGATTACAGAGTTAAGTAAGTGACAGCAAAGAACAGGGGACGGCATGGGCCTGAGCAGCAGGTGACAGTTATGTGCTGGCACCAGCTTGCAAAGGGGAGGGAACTGTGGCCTGGAGACTGCAGCAGCCTTCCCAGGGACAGGAGGCTGGGGGCTTGAGAGAGGGACCATGTAAAAAAAAATCTGAGAAGAAAGATCTGGAAGCTGACCAGAGACAGCACAGTAGATCTGAGAGAATTCAAAAAGCACCGGGGAGGCCATTTAACGCCCCTCCCAGGGGAGAATCGTATAACGTGGGGAATGACTGGGTTCCTGAGCAGGGTGTCGGTTTTTCCTAGAGCTCTCCAGAGTGAGGGGCGGTGTGAGGCCTGGGAGAGTCCCCATGTGGGTCTGCAAAGTCAGGCAGTCCCACAGGGAGGCATGCAGTGTCCACATGGTGGTATGTGGTGTCCCAGGCCACCTGGAGAAGGCCACCAGGGCCTCGGTGACTTGGGGGCTTAGTGCATGGTCAGTGCTGTACACAGGTAGACTGGCTTGCCTGCCTCCGAATGCCCCGACAACCCTGTCCCCAGAGGCCCCCCGGGGGGATTATCATCACCGTCAAGTTCATCATCGTCCTATTGCCACTGCCACCTCCACAGCAAATACTCAGGAACCAGGCCCATGCTTGGCACTTAGGGCCACTTTGCTGGCCTTCCTTACACTTCTCGGGCTTGGGTCCTTCCTGCTCCCACTTTACAGATGAGCAAACCGAGGCTGAGAGAAGTGAAATGGCTCGTCCAAGGTTCCACAGCAAGTAGGCAATGGAGTCCAAACAAGTCTGTCCCATGCCGAGGCTCTCGGCACCAGCTCATGGCCTTGAGGCACTCTGGAGGTTGTGCAGCCCTTAGGCCCCACCCCCAGCATCCAACTTGACTTGAATAGGTCATCACTGAGTCCGGGGAAGCAGGCGAGTTGCTCGTGGACACATGGCTGGCAGGGGGGCACCGGCAGCCTCCTGACCACCCTCCTCCCATTAGCCCAGCCTGTGAGGGAAGCCTGCTGCAGGGAGTCCGTGGCCCAGGCAGCTAGAGACCCCTAGGCCCAGGCCCTGCTGAGCACAAGGGAGGTGATTTTGCCCTAAAGGTAGCAGCAGCTGTCTAAAAGGAGAAGCGAGGGTGACAGGGAAGGTTCTGCTGCTTGGGGTGGGCAGGATCTGCTGCTGAGGCCATCCGAAGCCCTCGTGCTGGTCTCAGGGAGAGGCAGGCTCGAGGTGCTTCCCCCCAGCCAGGCCTCCAGACTTTCACAGCCATGGTGGTGGTTGCGTGACCCCCATTAAGCTTCAGGAGGCAAGGGAGTAGGTTTTGGAAGTCACCTCTAGGCTGGCCCCGCCTGCCCTCCCCTTGTAAATTCCACAAACATCCATGAGATAAAAGTGGGGACGGTTCAGAGGCAGCGCACAGAGCTCTTCAAAGAACACTTTCAACTGGAAATGGGAGAGGAGAGAGGCCTCTCCCTTGCAGGGAATGTATTTATATACCCCTGTGTGTGTGCACATTGCTGCAACAAGACTGGGAACACGGGCCCACGCAGGGTTCTTTGCCTCTGCCCAGTTCCCGTCCTCCTTTGCTTCCAACGGATCTTCCCCTCTGGCTTCAGCTGGCCTGGCCTATTCTGCTCTTCCATCTGCACCTTCTCGAACTTTCCAGATTTCCTTCCCTAAAATAAGATATTCTACCTTGGATCAGCTGCTGACTTGTCTAGTAACCTCCTAGTTACTAGGAGTTTCCTCCTCCAAGCTGTTCTCCCTGTCTGCTCTGCACCATTCAATTCTGTTAACCACCGCCATCTTCCCAAACCGAGAAGGGGCTAATTAAATTAAGCCACGCCTCCTGTAGCTGGGCAGAGCCAAGCGTGAGGTTTTACAGCTGGGAAAGAGCTTAGAGAGCTCTCCAGTTGAACCCTTTTGCTTTCCAGTCAAGGAGACTATTCCAGAGAGAGGAATAATTTGCCTAAGGTCACCATGAAGTTAGGGCCCAGCTGAGACAAAGAGCCAGGTCTCCTGATGTCTGTCCACCCTCTTTCCACTGAAAAGCACTGCCCCTCCCCTCCCTACGAGGGCTGGAACAGCAGAAGGCCGGGGAGGAGCTGCCCACGTGCCCACACTCCCCCCAGCCTCCCACGTCAGCGGTCCTAGTGTTCCTGCAGTCCCGACCCCCTTTCTTGTTCGTTTGGTTTCATTGCACTTTATCTCCACATCTGAAGGCTGCTTTATAGCATAATGTCTTTTTAACTAAGGTGGAAGAAAACGAACGTACATCTTTTGGAATAATCTGGTCCCATGTGATTCTTGCTGATACCCCGGGGTGCACTGAAACCAAGGTAGATAATTACTCTTCCATACGGAGTCAATTAAATATAAAAAACAACCACCAGCAAACCTCCATGGCTTCCTATAGTTTATCACTGCCCTTTCCCATCTCCCTCCTTGCTTTCTTTGTCCCCATCTTACTCTGAATTGGGGACAAAGGAAAAAAGGGGGGTTGGGGGCCCTGAATCAGCAATGTAGGCGTGAAGCAGTTTCTCTGTTTGGCCCCATTTGGGGAAACGTCTGCTTGTGAATAGATAGAAATGCCCTATCTGGGCTGGGCGCACGCTCCCCTGGCATGTGGTCATTCCGCATGGGGAAGAGCCCCGGGCGTGGGCTGTGGTCCGTTTCCAGCTTCCTCTCCGCATGGACATATGGAATTGTTGTGCCATAATGTCTTTGTTGGCCAACATCTATAAACTTGTGAAATGATTTCCAAATTCTAATCCAAAGTTTGCCCTTTTTGGAAGAAAGCTAAGCGTAGGGAAAGAAATTTGAGGACAGTGTTGTTTACTTTGGCTAATTGATTTGGATTTAAAAAAAAAAAATAACCAGAGAAGAGACTGGATGCTGTGCGTGCCGTTTGCCCGTTTTATCAGTCTTGGCTGTCTTAATCTGTGCTTCGGTTCTTTCATTCCAGCCTTCTCAGCTCTCGGTTCCTCCCTGGCTTTCAGCCGGGCCGGGCGGCCAGTTTGCAGGAACCGCACCCTCGGGGTGGCCCTGTGCCTGCTGGGCCTTTGTGGTTGGCTTTCATAGCTTTACACTCCTGCTCACCACTGAATCAAGTCATTGAGGGGCCAAGGTTCCAAAAGGCCCAAGAAGCTCCCTAAAGAGCCCCCCAAATGAAGGCGCTAGCAAGCCTCTGTCCAGACTCCTCCCCCTAGCCTGGGGGTGACTCCCTGATGACAGTCATCAGCTCTCTCTTGGAGGAACACAATGAGTTGCTCACAATTCCCAGTTTTTATTAAGAATCCCTTCCGTCTGCACTCGAGTTTCTCTGAAGGATGGCTTTACTTTACAATGCCCTACGTTTATTAACCTGTGCTGGGTCACATGACTGTTTGACAGGTGGGATTGAAAGTTTGGGGGGTGGTGTTGAATTGAGAGTGGAGGGTCCGTGTTGAGATGCAGAAGAAACTGACCTTTGCCAATGGACTTATCTTTACTGTACACGAATCATAATTTCTTCTGGAGTAAAACAAGGGCCAGCATGTCTATCTCTCTACTTTCTTTGCAGTAGTTTAGCAAGAATCTGGTGTGTGTGTGCTCATTCAGAACTAAGTGACTTGTTTGTAGGTTGTTGGACACTTCACTTTCCCTCATTTTCTTGTGTGTGTGTGTGGTGGTCAGGGAGTACTGGTGATTGAAGCCAGGGGCATTCTACCTCTGAGCTACACCCCCAGCCCTATTTTTTTTTTGAAACAGTATCTTGCTAAGTTTTTGAGGGTCTCTAAGTTTCTGAGGCTGGCCTCAAACCTGCGAGCTTCCTGTCTCAGCCTCCCTAGTACTGGAATTGCAGGCGTGCACCACCACACCCAGCACTTTCCCTCGTTTTCTTTTCCATCTTCTGCACCAACTGATATACCAGTGTTAGGAGGAGTGAAAGAAGCTGAAATGTAATTGCCAGAGGCCAGGCTGAAATTCAGTGCCCAGGTTATAAACATGGCTGCTAATATTAGCACAAGTTAGATCCACCTGAGCGACCTGCTACAAATACAGCACCCTGCATCCTAGAATCAGAGTCTGACCCAGGGGGTCTTTGATGAGACCTGGGAACTCATATTTAATTGGCCCAGGGGAGATACAGACACGTGGCCCCATACGCTGCATTTTGAGAATCACGTTGGAGAATCGAATCGCCGGGACGGATCTAGCTCCCGCTTAACTCCACGTGGTCTGTGGATGAGGTCAAGGAAGCCCAGAGAAGCACAGTGAGTAGCCTTAGTTGGTTAGTTGGGGCAGAGCATGAACGAGAACTGGGCACTAGCTCCTGGCTTTCCCGCAGTGATCCAAGAGCAGAACAATAGGAAGCAGGCTTGCTTTCCATAGGATGGATTTAAGTTGGATACGAGGAAGAACTTCCTGACACAGGACCGTATTGAGAGAGCCTACAGCGTCTCCCTTTCCAGAGAACTCTAATTCAAACTCTCATCAGGAATGGTCACTTGAGGTACAGTGAAGGAGGCAGAGACAGGAAGGGAAGCTCTCGTGTCAAGTTCTGGTGAGACCAGAGCCCCTTCCGTTTCTTGGTCTCCGTTCCCTCTCTGGGGAATGAGTGGGGCTGCTTCAGATGGATACTGATTTTTGTGGTCCCAGCATTTCTTACCTTTTTCTGTAACTCTCCACATCAAAGCACCTGGTAAAGTTAAGTCGAATAGAAACTACTCAGTATGGAGAACCCCAGAGCCTGGCTGCCAGTTCTCCCCTCCTGCACCTCTCTCTGGGACAGAGCAGTCTAACCTGGGAGCAATCCCTCCTGTTTTTAAATTACCTGTGTGTTCAGAGGGGACTAACCCCAGAAGGACATGAGGCTCAGCTTTGACACCCCCTTCTTCCCAGAGTGATCCTTTTTTTTTTTTTCCGGTACCAGGGATTGAACGCAGGGACATTCTACCTCCGCGCTACACCCCTGGCCCTATTTTTTATACTTTATTTTGAAACCGGGTCTCACGAAGTTGCGGAGGGCCTCACTAAGGAAATAGAGAGAGAGAGAAAGAGAGAGAGAGAGAGAGAGAGACAGGGAGAGAGAGAGCTAAGGCTGGCCGCGAACCCAGATCCTCCGGTCTCCTCCTCCAAAAGTACTGGGATTACAAGAATGCGCCACCACGCCCGGCTCCCAGAATGATCCTTCACACCCAAGCCGTGTGTGCCGGCAGACTGGAGCAACACCTCCTAGCAGGAACAGCCTCTGGCTATGAGTCCTGTGCCCCACCGCACATGGCCGCCCCACTGATGGACTCTCTCTGTTCCTTTCAGAAAGCAGATCTGGCTGTGGCCGGCCTCACCATTACAGCCGAACGTGAGAAGGTGATTGATTTCTCTAAGCCATTCATGACGCTGGGAATTAGCATTCTTTACCGAGTTCATATGGTAAGAGACTTATTTTATAAGCATTTATGTCATTAAAGTTATTTGCATGCAAACACTGAGTTATATGGTAATAATGAATGACTCACAGAAATATTTAGATTTCAAGACTTCAATGCAAATGCGCTGGGCTATTTTTTCCCCCCGTCAGCTGCAGGAACTTGCAAACAGGAGGGATAGAAAAGTCACACTTGTGAGCTTTCCAGTAAAAATCACTTCTGCTTCACTGAGTAGCGATGGCCGGGGCAATCGCTCAGCACTTGGTGCCCAGTGTGCTGCTGATTGGTCCCGTTGGTCACTCTTCTTCCTCCTGGGGGCAGGGCCCGAAGCCCAGATAAGTCACCCCAACATTCTCAAGGGTTGCTCCGACTCCCACGTAGCTGGTGAAGCAACATAAACTTCTTCTTCTCTTGAGTATTTGTTCTGGTGAATACAGAGCAGATAATCTAATATCATTTAAATGGCCTTCTGCATCCTGCCCCTCCCTCACCCAAAATAAAGATTTCTTTGGCAAGGTTGGCTAGGGTGAGCGTCAAGATGAGCATGTGAGACATACTGATGGGTGGCCAAAGATGGATGTGACTGCAGAATTCCCTGGCTGGTGGGTTGCACAGGGGGAGAGTAACCCTGGCCAGGTCCCCTCCATCAAATGGATGGTTGTTGTGTTGCCAGCAAACAGCTCACTTTACCTAGTTACCTTCCTGGACTAGAAGAGCCTCCCTCTCCTCTCTTCATCTGAACTGGATCTAAGTGCGCAGCTACCATGGGTTTCCTGGCACTCCACTCAATTTCAGTGTCCACAGCTCAGCTTCTATGTGTATTCCTCTGCATAACCTTGGTGCCATCCGCCTACTGAAGAAGTGATCCCTTCCCAGGTCCCCAACCCCAGCACTAAAGGAAGGGAGACCTTGTAGTCCCAGCCTAGCTCCCACTGTAGGTTCAGGCATCAGGCACTGCACCCGGGTTCCTGATGGAAGAAGGAAGGTCTCCTGTCACAGAGCTCGTGTATCAGGTGTGGCTGCTCAGACAAGCACTGTCCTGTGCTGGGCTTCAGTGTCCATCACGGTTACTGCCTGGCTTGGGAAAGATGGTCAGATCGTAGAAGAAGAGATAGCATCATGGTCTCAAAACTCCCCAGGGTAAGACAGGAAGAAATGGGAGGATTTGGTCCTAGCGCTGTTTATTTAATGTGTCTCTTGATAGAGCAGGGCGGGTTTCGATCCCTCACAGCCAATGTCCTCCTCTGGTCCATGGTGATGATAGTTCCCGTTTGTCGAGCACCTCCTATGTCCCAGACACTCTGCCAGGGTGCCTGTGACATGGGTTGCGGTTCTGGGTTAAATCGTGTCCCTCTCAAATGTAATCAAATTATGATGAGGTCCCACTGGACCTCATCCAATGACTCTTGTCCTTACAAGATGAGGGAAATTGGGCATAGACACATAGCGGAGAGGGTCAGATGGATCCAGAGGCAGAGATGGGCGTGGTAGGGTGGTGGAGCATTGCCTGCACCCACCAAAAGCTGGGAGAGATGAGAGGACGCTCCCCTGGAGCTGCACAGACAGCCTGGCCCCGATGACCCCGGACTTCAGCCTCCAGAGCTGTGAGATGATAAATTCCTGTTCTTTTAAGTCACCTTATTATGGTGGTCTCAGAAAACTAGTACAGTTGTGTTGTTCTTATTTTAGAAATGAGGAAATGGAGGGGCAGTCATTTTAAAAACCAGGACCAGGCCGTGTGCTAATAAGTCAAATAGCAAGGTCTGAACCCAGGAACAGTGTGATTCAAGCCTGTGCTCTTTCTGTGACCCCAGCCTGCCACCTTCACGGTGTGAACTTTGAATAACTTGCCCCATTAGGCACTTTTGCACCCCTTTATTTGGCTCTCAGGACTATTCTCCAAGGAAAGAGGACAGATGTTATAATCCCCAGCTCACAGATGAGGAAATGGAGGTCTCACCCACAGCTGACTCAGAGCAGGATCTGGGTCCAAGCCTCCTTACTCCAGAACAGCGTTCCTGTCACAGTTAATACTGTCCATCCTCCTTGGGAAGGTTTCCAGCCCGCACCAGTTTTGAAGTTCCCCTCCCCACTGAGCCCCCAGGGAGCATCCAAAAGGAATTGAGATGGAGGATGGCCTCTGTCTCTACCACCCTTCTGTGAGTACACCAGGCTCTAGTCTTGATTTCTTGACCAATTCTGAGGGAGATAGAGCCCTGCTGGGGACCTGATGGCCCACCAGGAACCAGGTGGCCAAAGGGTACCTGTTTTAGTTCACTTTTCCAACACTGTGACCAAAATACCTGACACAGACAATATCGAGGAGGAAATGTTTATTTGACTCATGGTTTCAGAGGTATAGTCCATAGTCAGCCAACTTCAAGGCAGACATCATGGCGGCACAAGCGTGTGACAGAGGACAGCAGCTCATCTCATGGTGGCTGGAAAGCAGAGAGAGTGACAGGAAACAATCAGGGCTGTCCAAGGCTTGATTATATATATAGTCACCATATATATATATAGTCATTATATATATATAGTCACCAAGGCCACACCCCCAGTGACCTACCTCCTCCAGCCATGCCCCACCTGGCCAAGTTATCACCCAGTAAATCCCCCCGATTCCATTATTTCACCTCTGAACACTTTTGCACGAGCTTTTCCAGGGACTATTCTGTATCCAAACCTCATAGCACCTAACTCCAAGTGTTCTCCACCACCTGGTAACATCCGCTGCCAGGCTTCTCGGCACTTAGCACACTGCTGTCTCGACTGTCAATTCTGGCAAGAACCAAACCCCAAGTCAGCGATCCTTTAGACATCCTAAGTTGGATTATTGAACAAATATTTCCTCCGACCATATTAGTTCCCTTGCATTTGTGCCCGGGATGTGGAGTTTTGAGCATCAACTTGGCAAGGTTATGTTGCCTAGTCTAGGTGTTGCTGCAAAGGTGTTTTATAGATGTGGTTTATGTCTTACAATGAACTGACTTTCGAGAAGATTACCCTCAATACTGTAAGTGGGCCTCATCCAATTAGTTGAAGGCCATAAGAGGCAAAAACTCAGGTTTCCTGAAGAAGCAATTCTGCCCTAAGACTGTAACATAGAAATTCTGCCTGAGTTTCCAGTCTGCTAACCTTTTGGGCTTATCAGCTTCCCCTGTCACGTGAGCCAATTCCTTAAAATCAATTTCTCTAAAAATCGATAGATACAGATGATGTATAAACATAGATACAGATGTTGGTATCCTGTTGGTTCTGTCTCTCTGGGGAACCCTGACTGATCTGGATGCCCTGTCTGGCCAGGATTCCTGCCCTCCTCTGGCCTCCCCTTTGGAGGCCCCAGGATGCCACATGGCTGCTCAGATCTGATTTATCCTGGGGCCAAACAGTGAAAAATGAGTGCTGGCATGAACGGCTCCCACTGAACAGAACTGACAGTTTATGCATTTATTCAACAAATATCTATTGAGCACATTTAGTGTGTGAGGCACGATGCTTAGAAAGAACCAAGAGTCAGCTCGGGAGAGAACAATCCTGAATCAAAAGCAGAGGAGACTTGTGGAGAATGAGTCCCGGATGAACTTTGCTGTACCTGACACAGAGAGGCCTTAGCAGGAATCTCTAAGGCTAAAATGTAGACAGAGGAAGTCCACCATGAGAGCCTCAATCTAAAACTACATAGAGAAGCCATCTCTCATGTAACAGTGCTAAGGGAATGAAATTAAATACTAGGTGTTTATTATTTTGTGAATTTTCTCCAAATGGTGGTTATCTTTGAGCAAAAATATGGTTAATTTCATTTATAAAGTATAAGGATCTAGAATTTATATCTTAGTTCTGAAGTTACCTGACTGATGCGTAATCGTCACCAAAAGTGGGACTTATTACCTCCTCTAGTCATGTGAGCCAATTCCTTAAAATCCATCTCTCTATAGATAAATACAGATGATAGATAGATGTAGATATATCTCCTGTTGGTTCTCTCTCTCTGGTAGCAATCATAAGTATGCAAAAGTAGAAATCATTAGCCCAAAATGAAATGCCTAGTTAGGAATTATTTTGATTTATTTATTTTTAAACTGATACGCAAATCCATGAACATTGTACATATCGACGGGGTCCCATTTGTGGTTCATTACAGGTATACGTTAGGTAATGTAACACTGAGGTAAGAATTATTACCAAAGCCTCCAAAATAATAAGTGATGGCAAGCATGTCTCTGAGGTGTGAAGATGCCAGGAATAATTTGTGAATTTCCAGCAATCATAGGTTATCTGGGCTTTTTCATGAACCTGGATCATTAGGAGTTGAATCTGAGATATTTTCCTCTTTCCCAGCATCAGGATATAATCTCTGTTTCTGCTCAGGCATCTCTAGGACCAAAATAAGAAGAATGTTTTGCTCTTTTTACCACCTACTCCTTGCTTCTTGACAGGCTGGCTGAGGAGTCTGGCTTTGGCTGGTGTTACTGTGATACATTGTCCCGCTTTTTAAAGCTCTCTCCATTTCTACATCCAAGTACCCATTTTCTCCTGGATTTCCTCATGCCTCTCCATCATTTTGGTTTATACCGTTTTTATTTCTATTAAAATAGATATTATTATTTTTGCTACTGGGGCTTAATCCCAGGTGTATTGTACCTCCCAGCTACACCCCTCAGCCTTTTTCATTTTTTATTTTGAATTGGGGTCTCACCAAGCTGCTGAGGGTCTTGCTAAGTTGCTGAGGCTGGCCTTGAACCTGTAATCCTCCTGCCTTGGCCTCCCAAGTACTGGGATTACAGGTATGCACTACCGTACACAGCCCATCTGACACCTTTATCTTCTCTCTCTTTTGTCTCTTCTCTCTGTCTTGGTCTCTCCCTTCCCTGGATAATCTCACCCACTCCTAATCTGTGACTCTAACACTGGCATCTCCCCTGAATTTCAGTAGTGTATTTCTCAGGAATCACTCCATCTCTCCACCTAAATATCTCAAAGGCCCCCCAAACAGTGTCACAAACCACATTCAGTATGTTTATTACTCAGACTCATTCCTCCTCCTCCTCCTCTTCCTCCTCCTCTTTCTCCTCCTCCTCCTCCTCCTCCTCCTCCTCCTCCTCCTCCTCCTGCTCCTCCTCCTCCTCCTTTCTGCACCCCCTCTAGTAACCTGGGCTGTTGCACACTGTCCTCACTTCTCTCACCTCCTGAGTAATCTCAAACACACTGCGTGTGCCCATTTCTTCTGCCTAAGCTCAGGCTGTCCTATCTCTAACTTGAACTGCTGCCATTGCAGCAGCCTATCTTCTCCTTGAGGGAAAAGTGTGTCTTACCCTTTCTTGTCCCTGCCAAAGGGTCAGAGTCACCATAAGCATTCCCTAGGAAGCAGTAAAGTGACAATCATGGAGCCAGACGGCCTGATTTTATTCCCAGATCTGACAGTTGTTAGCTTCATGTCACGTGTGTCTCAGTTTCTTCGTCTGTAAAGATGAGTTGCTATACAAATTCAATGAGAATGCATACATAATAAACTTAAAACAGTGCCTGACAATATGCACAATGAAGCGTTAGCTGCTACATTTAATAAGTAGATGGGAATTGCTCTTCACTGTAGCCCATCCTCCATACCGAAGTCTGAGGGTTGCTTGCTTGCTTGCCTGCTTGTGTGATTTCAAATCTTTAACTGACTGCCCATCACTTACAAGAAAATGTTTAACCTATTAGCATGGAGAATAAAGCCCATGTCTCCCTGCAGGCCCCTTCACCCCGTGATGCTCACTGCCTGGGCACCATGATAGCCTCTTCCTGCCTCCTCATGTAGCTTCATGCTCATTCTCTCACTTCTCAACCATCCAGTAAACTCTTTGGTGGTGTTTGATACCCAGCTCAAATGGCACATGCTCTTCCCTGTGACTCCCCTAGATGGAGCTGATTGCTTTTCTCTCTGAGCCTCTGCCTTCTGCCTATTCCTCTATTATGACACTTTTATGTTGCATTGTAGTATTCTTTACCTGACTCTCCCTAAGTAGACCCCATTGGGAGGTACATTAAAGAGAAGGTGCCCTCTTGTCAGATTTTTATGGTATGAAAAATGTAATCATCTGAAACACACAGTATTTACTTGGTGGTATGAGAAGATGGATGGATGGATGGAAGGAAGGAAGGAAGGAAGGAAGGAAGGAAGGAAGGAAGGAAAAAATTATAAATCCAATGATCCTGTGGTCAGTGAGCACCATCCTTCCTCTGTGGATCCTGGTTGGGCAGCACAGAGCCCCTGCAACCTGAATTTCTCTTAGGGGGCCCTATAGGGCCAATGTTTTTGGCAGCAGGATTAAGGAATGAAATAGATTATCTTTTTTTTCTGACCTTTACCCCTACTGGTCTTGAGAACCAAAACAGATGGGCAGCAGATGTTTCAGATAGCCCAGATCCATCTTCTGTTCAGGCCTGGCCATAGCTGCCACCTGAACTCATTGCTCTCTCCCTCCAGTGCCCCCATATCCTACAGACAACATAGCACCTTAGAAGGTATCAGGATCCCTGGCTGGGGCCAGATGCACTTCTATGCCATATGTAGATGGCTCAGCCTTTAGAATCTAGCGTGTCCCTGGTACTCCAAAGATGGGGAATCAAGTGATAGGACCTCTGAAACTCAAGACTTGATTTCCCTGGCAAATTAGCATATTTTTTTCTTACCGAGTAGTTCAGGATTTGGCATACAGTGTAACTGCTACATAGGAGTGTAACTCCAAGGGCACTTGCTTTCGAGAGTTTTACGGAATCGATGCATACTGTGAGCTCTTAAATATCCATGTGAACAGAGGGTAAAAGAGCACGGAAATATAAAAAGCATTTATATTTGACATTAGAGTATATCATCTGGTTTTCTGCCCTCTTTTCCTCCTGCTGCAGCAATTTGCTTAATGATGTTTTGCTCAGACTAATATTAAAATGAGCTTGTATTCCTCAAGCACACCTTGACTGTCGTAGCAAGGCATCATCGGGGTGTGCCAGAAGCCAACCTGGGAATCAACACTTGGCCCATATAACCCCCAAGATGGATAAATCTCATCTGAGAATTTAGTGTCTTTAGGAAAGAAGGCTGGGTATATGTCTAAGATATCTATATGTTGACTATTAGCTCTTTTTCTGAAGTACTTCTACATATAGGCTCTAGCTTAATGTACTAATGCCCCCAAGCAGGTGGTTTGGTTCCCATTTTACAGGACAGGAGTCTGAGACACCCTGAGTCAGTGCCCTGGGGAAAGGAAGGGCTACACAGCCGTGCAGGAGTGTTGAAGCCAGGTTTTCTGTCCCTATATCTTATACACTTCCAACCACCTGTCTTCATGGTTAGTAGGCATGTTTCTATCAGTGTCGAGGTTATGCATGAGGTGATAGTTCAAGATCCTTTCCCATCTGACGACACTACCTATCATCCCACATGGGGACCAGAGTCAGCCAGAGCACCCGAGACTCTTTGAAAAATGTCAGCTTACCACTTCCCCCCATACTGTTTTGCTCTACCTTTGCTTAACAAATGGAAAATGTTCCTACTTCTTCTTTTCCTCTTCTTAACTCTCAGCTGGAATCTCTTCTCAAGGAAAGTAAAAAAAAAAAATCAGACAGTGATTAAAAAGTGAGAGAAAAATAAATGCCAACATTAAAATGAATGCATGGCATTTGCTGGATATATTATCTGTTTTTCAAGAAGGTCTGTTTCATTTCAGAAAGACTGTCTAGGAAAATGGAGAACAGTGCTAAGTAAACCAGTGAATCATTTCTAATACTGCTTAATACTCTGTTATAAGGAAATGGGAAATGAATAGAGTTCTATTCCTTGAAGCTAAGTAACATGATAGCCCATCTAATGGAAATATGGATCCCTGGATGTATAATCATTTAAACACTGGTTATGTATTGAGTGCTTCTCAAGGAGTCTCATTGACATGAGTTTGGTAATTTTCACGTTCACCCTTTGTGTGGATTTTGGTGTTCCATTTCACGGAAGAAGAACTTGGCACCCAGAGACATTGAGCAGCTTATCTAGGACCACTCAGCAAGTCAAGGTCAGCACCAGGATTAGAACTTAGGTCTCTTCATACCAGATTCCCGACCAGCAAAGTGAAAACGAATATGCTAACCTATGGGTTGTGTAGGCAACAGACCCTCTGGTGTTTTATGTAGAGAGGAATTAGTAGCTTGCTTCCTTTTTTCCTCTTGAAATCAAAGGTGGATATACAAGACAGCTCATTGCAGACATGGGGGAAGGCCGTTTATGGGTTTCTGCCGTGGGACAGGAAGAACTCACCCCCCTTCTGCCTTCCCAGAAGGTGTCATGGAGACACCGATTTCTTCCCTCTTCAGCCCTAGAGGGTGCTTTATTACCATTGACCCCCATGGGCAACTGACCATCTAGCAAGAAACCTCTCTATAAATTGCCATTTAGAGCCAGGCGCACAATGGTATACCTGTAATCCCAGTACTCGGGAGGCTGAGTCAGGAGGATCACAGGTTTGAGGCCAGCCTTAGAAATTTAGTGAGACCCTGTTTCAAAATTTTAAAAAATGGCTGAGGATGTAGCTCAGAGGTAGAATGACCCTGGTTTCAATCCCCAGTTCAAAAAATAAAAAATAAATTGCCATTTAGTTCTAAAGGCTGTCAAAAGCACATGGAGGGCAGGACAACCCCTTGTCATTAATGTGCTGGGAAGGGGGGTGCGTAGGGGAGGAGGGGTTGGTAACACTCATTTCTGTGTAGGGAAATGGTAACGAGGGTACATAGCCCTTACACAGATCCAAGAGAACCTGCCACACATCTGTTCCACTCTGCCGGTGACTTATTTGGTGGAACAGAATTCTAAAGATTGGAATCACTGGTTACTAAGAGCAGTCCTTCCAGAAGGAAGGATGGGATTACCCAGGTTGCTTCCCTTCCCCGACTCCACCCTGCAGAATCCTCCTGATTCATATATTACAACCCATGGAAACTCCAGGAGTTCCGGAAGGTAGCTGTAGCCAGTTGGCATTCTTTACCCCTCCCCCCAGCATAGGCGTCGTCACTGTAGGACAGGAAATCGTATTCTTGTCTACAATATGAAAGGAAGTTCTCTCCCCCTTCACATACCATCTCCTCATTTGTTCAAGGCTGCCATTAGTTAAAAGGGAAGCAGATGCACGCACAAACCTCAGTACATGTTAACAACCTCAGAACAACCCTATGGGGTAGGTTTTTAGTGTTACCCCATGTTACAAAGGAGGAAACAGAGACCTGGAGGTTAAGGAACTTGCTCAGCCTCACACAGCTTGTAAGTAGTAGAACCAGGATTTGATCCTGGGCAGTCCTGTATTACCTGGTTCCAGGGGCTCCTGCATTTGGCTCCAGACTCTGGGAAAGCAATTGCATTTCTCTCTTTCTCCCTCCCCGCCCTCCCCGCCGTGTGTGTGTGTGTGTGTGTGTGTGTGTGTGTGTGTGTGTGTGTGATTGAACCCAGGGGC